>ONZH01006235.1:0-24035 GCA_900303285.1 Rhinella marina
AGGGTTAGAGGCCAGGGTTAGGGGTCAGGCAGGGCCAGTATTAGGGGGTCAGGGGCCTGTATTATGGTTGGGGTCAATATTAGGGTTAGAGGCCAGGGTTAGGGGTCAGGCAGGACCAGTATTAGGGGGTCAGGGGCCTGTAATATAAACTCTCTGATTTCTTTTTCCTGTCCCTGCCATTCACCATGTAAGGTGACCTTTAGTTATTGCATGCATGTTCCAATAAACCCAGTTCCTGTTACTCCACAATGTCTGATCTAAACTGACTCACACCCAGCAACCATACTCTGCAACAGTTCTTTCTTGCCCAGCCTCCACTTTCATCTCAGAGAGAGTATTCAGTAAGACAAGAAGTAGGGTGACACCCAAACGGACAAAGTTGTCTTCCACCAGTGTCCAAAACATCACTTTTGTCAAAATGAATAAGACATACAGTGCCTTGCGAAAGTATTCGGCCCCCTGGAACTTTTCAACCTTTTGCCACATTTCAGGCTTCAAAGAAAAAGATATAACATTTTAAATTTTTGGTGAAGAATCAACAACAAGTGCGTCACAATTGTGAAGTGGAACAAAATTTATTGGATTATTTAAACTTTTTTTGTAATAATAAAACTGAAAAGTTGGGCGTGCAAAATTATTCGGACCCCTTGCATTAATACTTTGTTTGCTGCGATTACAGCTGCAAGTCGCTTGGGGTATGTCTCTATAAGTTTTGCACATCTAGAGACTGAAATTCTTGCCCATTCTTCCTTGCAAAACAGCTTGAGCTCTTTAAGTTTGGATGGAGAGCATTTGTGAACAGCAGTTTTCAGCTCCTTCCACATATTCTCAATTGGATTCAGGTCTGGACTTTGACTTGGCCATTCTAAGAACTGGATACGTTTATTTTTTAACCATTCCATTGTAGATTTTGCTTTATGTTTGGGATCATTGTCTTGTTGGAAGATAAATCTCTGTCCTAGTCTTTTGCAGACTCCAACAGGTTTTCATCCAGAATGGTCCTGTATTTGGCTCCATCCATCTTCCCATCAATTTTAACCATCTTCCCTGTCCCTGCTGATGAAAAGCAGGCCCAAATCATGATGCTGCCACCACCATGTTTGACAGTGGGGATGGTGTGTTCAGGATGATGAGCTGTGTTGCTTTTATGTCAAACATATCGTTTTGCATTGTTTCCAAAAAGTTGGATTTTGGTTTCATCTGACCAGAGCACCTTCTTCCACATGTTTCCCTGTGTCTCCCAGGTAGCTTGTGGCAAACTGTAAACAAGACTTTTTATGGATATCTTTGAGAAATGGCTTTCTTCTTGCCACTCTTCCATAAAGGCCAGATTTGTGAAGTGTTCGACTGATTATTGTCCTATGGACAGACTCTCCCACCTCAGCTGTAGATCTCTGCAGTTCATCCAGAGTGATCATGGGCCTCTTGGCTGCATCTCTGATTGTTTGGGATGAAAGTTTAGAGGGACGGCAGAGTCTTGGTAGATTTGCAGTGGTCTGATACTGCAGTGTGCCACATGTTATGTGTGTAAAAGGGACACAGCAAATTGTTGATGTAATGTGCCTTTCTTATAGCCATGTCATTGGGATGTATTGTTCAAGTATTTTATATGCTATAAGAACCTCTATGGCTGAGTAGTGCAATGTTATTTTTCCACTGCACTTTATAAAAGCATATCAACTCACGGCAAAAGTAAAGCTATTTCTTATTTATATAAACCAGCCTCTTCATTACTACTACTAGGGTGTGTCTACCTTAAGACACTGGCGTCACGACATTCCAGGACCCAGCCGACCGACACTATAAAAGTTAACATCCAGGGCACCTCGTCTCACCACCCGGTGAAGTCCTGCGTACAGAGTGTGCCCCGAGGGAAGTCGTGTCCCCCCTCAATTGCACGCCAGTCCAGGGATTCCACTAAAAAAACATGAGTAACCATCAGCAACACCACACTGTGACATATCCCTGACGCTCACGTGTTCCCCTGCGGTACCGGCTCGCTGCAATGCACCTTCCATTTCAATATGATCACTTGCACAGTGCTCCTTGGGATGTTTAAAGCTTGGGAAATATTTTGGTATCCAAATCCGGCTTTAAACTTCTCCACAACAGTGACCTGCCTGGTGTGTTCCTTGGTCTTCATGATGCTCTTTGTGCTTTAAACAGAACCCTGAGACTATCACAGAGCAGGTGCATTTATACAGAGACTTGATTACACACAGGTGGATTCTATTGGGTCCTATTCTCTTCAATATATTTATTAATGATATTGTAGAAGGTTTGCATAGTAAAATATCAATTTTTGCAGATGACACTAAACTGTGTAAAGTAATTAACACAGAGGAGGACAGTGCACTGCTACAGCAGGATCTGGATAGAGTGGAGGCTTGGTCAGAAAAGTGGCAGATGAGGTTTAACACTGACAAATGTAAGGTTATGCATATGGGAAGGAATAATGCAAGTCACCAGTACATACTAAATGGTAAAGCACTGGGTAACTCTGACATGGAAAAGAACCTAGGAATTTTAGTGAACAGCAAACTAAGCTGTAGAAGCCAGTGCCAGACAGCTGCTGCCAAGGCCAATAAGATAATGGGTTGCATCAAAAGGGGCATAGATGCCCATGATGAGAACATAGTCCTGCCACTTTACAAATCACTAGTCAGACCACACATGGAGTACTGTGTATACAGTTCTGGGCTCCTGTGAACAAGGCAGACATAGCAGAGCTGGAGAGGGTTCAGAGGAGGGCAACTAAAGTAATAACTGGAATGGGTGGACTACAGTACCCAGAAAGATTATCAAAATTAGCCTTTTTTACTTTAGAAAAAAGACGACTGAGGGGAGATCTAATAACTATGTATAAATATATCAGGGGTCAGTACAGAGATCTCTCCCATGATCTATTTATCCCCAGGACTGTGACTGTGACGAGGGGACATCCTCTGCGTCTGGAGGAAAGAAGGTTTGTATACAAACATAGAAGAGGATTCTTTACGGTAAGAGCAGTGAGACTATGGCACTCTCTGCCTGAGGAGGTGGTGATGGTAAGTTCACTAAAAGAGTTCAAGAGGGGGGTCTGGGTGTATTTCTGGAGTGTAATAATATTACAGGTTATAGTTACTAGAGATGGGTCGTTGATCCAGGGAGTAATTCTGATTGCCTGATTGGAGTCGGGAAGCAATTTTTCCCCCTAAAGTGAGGAAAATTGGCTTCTACCTCACAGAGGTTTTTTTTGCCTTCCTCTGGATCAACTTGTAGGAAAACAGGCTGAACTGGATGGACAGATGTCTTTTTTCGGCCTTACAAACTATGTTACTATGTTACTACTGTATGTTACTATTTATCTTCATCAGTCATTTAGGACAACATTGGATCATTCAGAGATCCTCAATGAACTTCTGGAGTGAGTTTTCTGAACTGAAAGTAAATGGGCCGAATAATTTTGCACGCCCCACTTTTCAATTTTATTATTACAAAAAAAGTTTAAATGATCGTTTAAATTTCGTTTCACTTCACAATTGTGACCCACTTGTTGTTGATTCTTCACCAAAAATGTAAAATGTTATATCTTTTTGTTTGAAGCCTGAAATGTGGCAAAAGGTTGAAAAGTTCCAGGGGGCCGAATACTTTCGCAAGGCACTGTAGATCCAGGAAGATTTTCACAATCCTCCGTCTGAGGCTGATGAATAGATCTGACCTTGCTGGCAATGCTTGCCACAGTTGCTGACTGCCTAACATCATGTTGCCTGCCTACCATCTAGAGGCTTAACTACCATAGTGTCAGACTATGCAACTGCTATGGAGCCCAGGGCAAGAGGGGGCCCAGTCTTAGCTGGGATTATCCCCTCTTCTACTTGAGGTGAATACTTGGTCAGGACTCTACCCACTAAAGGAACAACTTTTAGCAAATGAGGCAGTGTAAACATGGCCCAAGGATCATTGAAAAAGGTTTACTGGCCTAAACAGCTCAGCATCTGATCTCCGGTGTGTTGCTCCGTAAGGGATCCAAAGTTCAGTGCACAAAAAATCCAGCAACACGAAAGTATTCTTCAATGCTTCTTTATTTTCTCATACAAAAGATATACATGTACAGGATGCGTTTCGGCCTATCTAAGCCTTTGTCAACTGATGACATATACTGTTAAACCACACAATATATATTAGAAACTACCAGTGATATGTCATTAGTAATTAAAATTCAGAGATTTGGACTGGATCATTTCTGAATACACAAGGATACATCTCATTCACTAAGGTTCTTTAATGTGAAACAGCGCTCTAGAAATAAAATTAGAATTAACCCCTTCCCGCCCAGCACCGTACATGTACGGCGCAGCGGGACGCGACTTGCCGCCAAGTGCCGTACAGGTATGGCGCGCTGATCGGGCGGGTGCAGGAGCTGCGCCCGCCCGATCAGCGGCGGGGGTCCGACAGTGCCCAGGTGCCGGACCCCTGGGGAATGCGCCAGCATCGGTGAAAACACCGATGCCGGCGCATTAACCCTTCATGTGCCGCGGTCAGTGCTGACCGCGGCACATGAGGTGTGCGCATATTCAGGATGGTGAGCGGGGGGTCATCGGGTCCCCACGCTGCCGATGGCTTGCCCCTGGATCGCACAGGAAGCAGGCTGTAAGTGTATTACTGTGAGTAGTACACTTACAGCCAATGCATTACAATACAACAGTATTGTAATGCATTGTGCAGGGGATCAGACCCCCAAAAGTTGAAAAAAAGGTGAAAAAAAGTTAAAAAATAAAGTTAAAAAAAAAATAATAAAAGTTTCAAGTAAAAAAAAGAAAAACGCCATTTTCCCCCCAATAAAGTAAAAAAAATTGTTAAAAAAAGAAAAAGTAGGCATATTAGGTATCGCCACGTCCGTATCGACCGGCTCTATAAAAATATCACATAATCCATCCCGCCAGGTGAACACAGTAAAAAATAAAAAATAAAAACAGTGCCAAAACAGCCATTTTTTGGTCACCTTCCCCCACAAAAAGTGTAATACTACGCGATCAAAAAGGCGTATTTACCCCAAAATGGTACTAATAAAATCGTCATCTCGTCCCGCAAAAAATGATACCCTACCTAAGACAATCGCCCAAAAAATAAAAAAAATATGGCTCTTAGAAAATGGCAACACAAAAAAAAAAGATTTTATTCTGTTCAAAAATAAATCTAATGTGTAAAACTTTCCAAAAATAAAAAAGTTAGACATATTGGGTATCGCCGCGTCCGTAACAACCTGCTCTATATATATTATATACTATGTATATCAAATATTACATGAGATGGCCCCCCAGGTGAATGCTGCAAAAAAAAAAAAACTATGCCAAAACAACCATTTTTTCCCTCTTACCTCACAAAAAGTGTAATAGCAAGCGATCAAAAAGGCGTATTTGACCCAAAATGGTACCAATCAAACCGTCATCTTGTCCTGCAAAAATGATACCCTACCTGAGACAATCGCCCAAAAACTGAAAAAAATATGGCTCTCTGAAAATGGCAACACAAAATAAAGATTTTATTCTGTTCAAAAATGCATCTAATGTGTAAAACTTTCCAAAAATAAAAAAGTTAGACATATTTGGTATCGCCACGTCCGTAACAACCTGCTCTATAAAAATATTACATGAGATGGCCCCCCAGGTGAATGCTGCAAAAAAAAAAACTATGCCAAAACAGCCATTTTTTTTCCCTCTTACCTCACAAAAAGTGTAATAGCAAGCGATCAAAAAGGCGTATTTGACCCAAAATGGTACCAATCAAACCATCATCTTGTCCTGCAAAAATGATACCCTACCTGAGACAATCGCCCGAAAACTGAAAAAAATAAGGCTCTCTGAAAATGGCAACACAAAATAAAGATTTTATTCTGTTCAAAAATGCATCTAATGTGTAAAACTTTCCAAAAATAAAAAAGTTAGACATATTTGGTATCTCCACGTCCGTAACAACCTGCTCTATAAAAATATTACATGAGATGGCCCCCCAGACGAATACTGTAAAAAAATTGTTAAAAAAACTATGCCAAAATAGCCATTTTTTTCCCTCTTGCCTCACAAAAAGTGTAATAGCAGGCGATCAAAAAGGCGTATTTGACCCAAAATGGTACCAAACTGTCATCTTGTCCTGCAAAAATGATACCCTACCTGAGACAATCGCCCGAAAACTGAAAAAAATATGGCTCTCTGAAAATGGCAACACAAAATAAAGATTTTATTCTGTTCAAAAATGCATCTAATGTGTAAAGCTTTCTAAAAATAAAAATGTTAGACATATTGGGTACCGCCGCATCCGTAACAACCTGCTCTATAAAAATATCACATGATTTGCCCTCTCTGGTGAATGCTGTAAAAAAAATTAAAAAAAAACCATGCCAAGCTATTTTTTTTCACCTTGACTCACAAAAAGTGTAATACCAAGTGATCAAAAAGTCTTATGTACCCCTAAATGGTACCAATGAAAACATCAGCTCATCCCGCAAAAAATGAGCCCCCACATAAGACAATAACTCAAAAAAATAAAAATCAGTGGCTCCCGCAAACCATTCCATCAAAATCTGTGTTGTAAAATCCATATGGCGCTCCTTCTGTTTTGAGTGCTGCCATGTGCCCCCACATCAGTTTACCACAACATATGGGGTGTTGCCGTATTCAGGAGAAAATGGGTAACAAATTATGGGGTGTTTTTCTCCTGTTACCCCTTATGAAAATACAAAAAATTTGGGGCTAAAGCAACATTTTATTGGAAGAAATGAAATTTTTCATTTTCACAGCCAAGTGTTTCCAAATTCCGTAAAACACTTAGGGGGTCAAAGTGGCCAGTACCCCCTTAATATATTTGTTGAAGGGTGTAGTTTCCAAAATGGGGTCACTTTTTGAGGGTTTCCACTCTAGGGGTACCTCAGGGTCTCTCAATTACAAAATGGTGCCTAAAAACTATTCTAGCAAAATCTGCCTCCAAAATCCATATGGCGCTCCTTTCCTTCTGACCACTGCTACAAACCCATAGAGACGTTTACCACCACATATGGGGTATTTCTGTAAACTGCAGAATCAGAGCAATGTATATTGAGGTTTAGTTTGCTGTTAACCCTTACTGTGTTGCAAGAAAAAATTATTAACATGAATAATCTACCAAAAAAGTGAAATTTTGAAATTTCACCTCCATTTTCCTTTAATTCTTGTGGAACACCTCAAGGGTTAACAAAGTTTGTAACAGCATTTTTTTATAATTTGAGGGGTGTAGTTTCTAAAATGGGGTCATTTATGGGGGGTTTCATTATGTAAGCCCCTCAAAATCACTTTATATCTGAATTGGTGCTTAAAAAAATGGTTTTGGAAAATGTGGTGAAAATTTGAAAAATGGCTTCTAAACTTCTAAGCCCTCTAACGTCCTAAAAAAGTAAAATGACATTTATAAAATGATGCCAACATAAAGTAGACATATGGGGAATGTAAAATAATAACTATTTTTGGAGGTATTACTATGTATTTTGAAAGTAGAGAAATTGAAATTTGGAAATTTGGAAATTTTTCCAAATTTTTGGTAAATTTGGTATTTTTTAAAAAATAAAAATGAAATATGTTGCCAAAAATTTACTACTGTCGTGAAGCACAATATGTGACGAGAAAACAATCTCAGAATGGTATGCATAAGTAAAAGCGTTCCAAAGTTATTACCACATAAAGTGACACATGTCAGATTTGCAAAAAATGGCCTGGGCAGAAAGGTGAAAACAGGCCCGGGGTTGAAGGGGTTAATATATATATGAGAGATAAGTAGGATAGGAATCAAATGGATACAATAGTCAGTCACAGTCATGTTATCCAATCAAATGGCCAGTCTTGTGTTCAGACCACGCTGTTGCAGGGTTCCCAGGGTATTAATCCAAAATGCCTCTTTCTTTTATAGGAGCATTTTCATATCACCACCACTTCTTGGTGATTTAATCTGCTCAATAATCTGATATTTCAACTGTGAAATCCAATGCTTACGAGTATGGAAATGGTATGGGATAGGTAGTAACAGATTGTTTTTGGGAATAGTGGACTTACGCTTACATATTCTATCTTTGATAGGTTGTATTTTTTCCCATATATAAGCCACACGGACACTTAATCAAATAGATAACATTTGTGCTGTTACATGTATAGTATCCATTGATCTTAAATGGTTTACCCATATGTGGATGAAAGAATTGCAATCCCTTGATGACATGAGAACATTGAATACAATGGAGACATGGAAATGTTCCATTAGATCTTGAAGTCAATGTGCTCTGTCTCATTAGTTTTTGTAAGATGCCCATGTCTGCCTGTGTCAATTTATCTCGCAAATTAGGATTTCTAAAAGGGGGAGTCTTAAATTCCTTTACCCCAGGGTATGCTATAGAATGTGCCAATTATCTCTGATTATCTGATCAAACTGTCTGATATTGATGTACAAATGTCATTTGTGGATCTTTCTGTCCTTTTTGATTTTTTGTTATAGACAAGAGACTCACTCCTGTCTGTGCTCTTCCTGTGCTCGTTTTACCCTCTCCTCTGGAACCTGTCACTTCTTTCAACCTTAAAGTACATACAGTTTCATCAGATACTATCCGTCTCACCCATTTAGGAGCTTAACCCGGACATACCCAGGATTTCACTCAGGCAGCCCCCCCCCCCCCAACAACAGCATTGGAGCATTTCATGTCTCGATGCGCTCCCTTGCCCTGCGCAGGGCAAAGGCTCTTTTATTTACAAACACACACTGCCGGGAGGAGGCTTCCGTCCGGCAGTGTGTATGGTGATGTCATCGGCTCTGATGGGCCGGCTTTAGCACTGCCCTAGCCGTTTTACTGGCTAGGGCAGCGCTAAAGCCTGCCCATCAGTGACGGTGATGTTGGCAGAGCCTGGCAGAGCCCGGTTCGTCGGCTCTGAATCCGGACAACCCCTTTAATGGTAGAGGGTGTGAGCTAGAAAAATGGAGAATGCTGTTCCCATCTGTTTTCTTCCGAAATAAATCAGTATTCCAGATATCTCCCTCTGCTCCTCTGTGGTGTTAACCCGTTACTCTCATATATTTTAATTCTAATTTTATTTCTAGAGCACTGTTTCACATTAAAGAACCTTAGTGAATGAGATGTATCCTTGTGTATCCAGGAATGATCCAGTCCGAATCTGAGACAGAGCTCTGGATTTTAATTACTAGTGACATGTCATTGGTTGTTTCTAATATATATTGTGTGGTTTAACAGTATATGCTATTGGTTGACAAAGGCTTGGATGGGCCGAAACACATCCTGTACATGTACGTATATCTTTTGTATGAGAAAATAAAAAAAAGCGTTGAAGAATACTTTCGTGTTGCTGGAGTTTTCATGCACTGAACACTGAAAAAGGTTTAGGCAGAAAACCTTCTGTCCTTTTTGGGGGGTCTGGTTTGATCCTTGCTATAGAGCTCTTAATTCTCTATGTACGCCACTGCTACCATCATGTTCTGTGTTTATAGCTGCTGCCATCATGCCATGGCTGAAGTCTGATTGCTTGTCAACATCTTCCATACCATATGGCTGCTCCTGCCAACACCACCACAGCTGCTATACCTCGCTGCAAAGCCCCTACTGCCCCCACTTCTGCATGAGCGTGAGCATCTGTTCTAAGATAAATATCAGGAGGATAACATTCTACATGCTGCGGTTGCCCCTACTTACAAATTTCGTAGCCACTTCTAAGGGCTTCAGCATGCAACATGTATCTTGAATGAGTTACCACTCCCTGACCTTCCTAAGGTGGTCTGGTGCATGACAAAATCATTCATGGCTTTACACTGCATATGCAAAGTGGAAACCCAGCGGGCTGGGACGTTGGGTATCAATCAGAGTAATGGAAAACCATTCTCTCATTGCATGTCCAGAAGGGCGTTCCTTGCCAGATAAGAATGGCTGGAATGTGAGGATGGTATCCTGGACATTGCCAGTACCTTCAATAAGCCAGTGTACTTTTAAAAAAAAAAACATTTCACGACTAGATTTATCATGTGTGCCATACCTGTGTTATTTTCTCCAGGTTCAGCACAACCACAATGTTGCAGCCATTGTCTTTGACCTCCTTGCCACGTTGGAGTTGAGGGGGTCAGCCAGTGGCCTGGCTAATGCAAAGGAGACCAGTAGAAGATGGAAACTCTTGTTGCACTACTTGTCCTGTGTTTTCCCACTCGATTGGTTGATTCCGCTTCAGTTGGTTCAATGGAGCTGTGGCGCCTATGTTTGTGTTTGACTGCCCACAGCTTATTTTATCTTGCAGATCTTGCACGGCAATGCTGTTTTTTTCCAACAACATGGAGAATAACTGTCAAATGGGAGATACTTGCACAGAGCTAGTGACAGTAGAGCTTGGCTTAGCTCTAGAATGTTTTAGGCCTACTGCACTCATAGTATCAGCGGCATCATAAGTTCCCAAAGCAGATCTGACCCTTTTAGTTCTTTGGGAAGTTCTTGACGTATGCCGCCTCTGCTCATTATTGATGCCGCTGCCATTGTCCTCCTCCTCGGGTGTTATCTTATCTTCAGCACCTTGTTCTGGCTCCGAAGTCCTGTTGAACACACACTCACTTCCCCTTTTAGCAGACTGTGATATATCATGGTGGGCTCTTTGGCTACCATCCAAATTTCCTGCTATGGACTTGCCAAGAATGCCACAGTAACTACCAATGCCCCAAAACCTTGACTACAGGTGCCACTATTACAACCACCTGAACCTTTTTCTCAGGGTAGCCCAACTGCTGACTGCTCTCACAGAAGTGAACAGGGAGACTCTCTGGGCTATCTGCTATAGGGCTTGGTAGGGTTTTGTTGGCTTTTCTCAGGGAAAAAGAAAGTGCCCTACTTGGAGGGGGCAGAAATCACTTCCATATGATCCTGCTTTGACTGAGAGGAGAAGTGAGCCATCCTATCCACAAGATGATACTCTTTCTCCTTAATGATAATGTGTTTCCTTTTCGAAAGCCAGGAAGAACTGTGTCCTACTATTACTAATACTTCTGGACGAATAGCTGGTGCATCAACCACCCACGTTCTGGATCTGGGAGGAGGAGGTCTGGGTCTTTCATTTCGATTTTGAAGCCTTCCTTATTCCAGGCATTTTTCATGAGGCCTAATGTAAACTCACAATTTTTCTAAATAAAAGAAACCGGTTTGATACACAGTAAAACAAATTATTGAACAGTTATTGCAAAATTGCAAGCATGTTTTATATAACTTAAATAGAGAGAAAATTAAATGTCCTTTCCCTCCTAGAAACACAGTGAATTCTGCTATTGACAGCGTAATTTGGAAATAATGCAGTATTGGCACTATTTTTGCCTATTGTGTCCTTTGTGTTTTAAAAAGTCCTTTCTCTACTGTAAAGCACACATTGTAAACTAATGTTATTATTCTCAATCCCTCCCACCCCCCATCCCTAAACCACCAAAATAAAAATGCAGGAAAGGTCTGTGTAAGACTTGTTTACTGTTTAATTTGCATTTAAAAATGACATTTCAAAAATACCTTTCTCTACTGTAAAACATACGTTGCAAACTTGTAATGTGATTATTCTTAAACAAAACTCCAATACGACAATATAGCAAAGATGAGTGAACCTGTTGAGATTTGGTTCAGCTCCAGTTTGCTGAAATTTTTAAAAAGTTTGGTTCAGACCTGAATCAATTCAGGCCAAACCCAAGTGACTCCAATAGCCCTGGAAATTGGTATATAAAACTGTCCTAGGATAAAACATAAAAACATTATCTTGTTTCATACATTTTTAATGAATTTTTGCTTTTTCTCTCCACCCTCCCTAAGCTCTTAAATGCAATGACAGCAATAGTAAATCGTGTCAGAGTGATGTCATGTTTTAGAAACACAAAAAACAGACAAAATGCAACAGCATGCCAACACAAACAATAAAATAAGTACATATAATAATGCCATACTCACTAAATACACAATACTAATGCTAAGTTGTAAGTGTGAGATTCTTGGCAAATACTTTTTTATAAAATTATTTGTGCCTGTCTGCCAAACGTCAAGGCGATCTCTTTAAGGCGGGAACCTAACACTAAATACCATATTCACTAAGTGCCATAGCAGCCTCCATTAAATTCAGAGAATGCAGGCTCCACATGCATGCTGAGCCAACATTGTATTATACCTCTTATGGTGCCAAAATGGCCTCCACTAATTTCAGGGAATGCAGGCTCCGCATGCATGCCGAGCCCACACAATATGATACCTTTTTGGTTCCACACTGACCTCTATTATACTCAGGATATGCAGGTTCCACAAAAATGCTGATCCCACTCTGTATTTCACCTCTCCTGGTGCCAACTGGCCTCCAATGCATATAGGGAGAGCAGGACACAGCTTTATGCTTGATTTTAATTAAATCAACCTGTAAGGCAAACAGGCTAGTTAGGAGTGCATGACCGGTGTAGTGGAGTCAGCCACACCTACGCTTTAAACTGCAAGAAAAACTGGGGGTCAGTTAGCATATCCAAGTACGCAGGTGCATGTCGCCATGGCTTCAAATACAAAAGTTAAAAACAAACAAAATGCAACAGCACTCTGCCAACACAAACAATAAAATAAGTACATATAATAATGCTATAATAATGGAGAAAGTGCAGGCCACTCCATTTGTGGTACCCCAGTTTCCAGCAGCCGTTCCATAATGATGCAACAAATGACTGGATTAATGGTGTTATTCAAGTAGTATGGGCTTTTTGTACCATTCACAAAGTGTAGGGTAGTTCTGTATTGGATAAACACACCTGCCCACACTGTAACACCACCATCACCAAAGGCAAACAGTGGCTCATGCATAGCGCTCTCCTTGACATCTCAAACATCATTGGCGGCTATCATTTCTGCTCATCGTGAATTGACTTTCATCAGTGAACAGCACTGAGGCCCACTGGTCCCTTTTCCAGTGTAGGTGCTCCCTGGCCCATGCAAGATGATGATGCCTGTGCCTGGTGGCAATGCAGACCATGATGATGTAAACGGTTTTGAATGGTCTGATGTGACATTTGGGTGTCACCAGTGTCATCAGTGTTCGATGTGGTTAAAGGATGGCCACTTCTATGCCTTTCTGTGACTCTTCCAGTCTCTCTGTGTCTCTGTTGCCACGTGCTAATGACACTCTGACACTAAGCTCAGTGATCACTTCCATCTGAGTACATCCTGCTTGAAGCGTCATAATGGCAAGGTACTGTTGATAAATTGTTAGGTGTTGTCTTGATCTCATGATGTCAAAATGTGAACAGCACGATGAGGAGGACTGTTTAAATACCAATTCTAATTGAACCAGGAAATTTATCCCTGTTGTGAATTTTGCCATTAAAGGGGTTCTCCAAGTTAAATTTATTGATGACCTATCGTCAGGATAGGTCATCAATATCAGATCGGCGGGGGTCTGACACCCAGCACGCCGTACCAGCGCTGCCTCCTCTTCATTGTTTACACGCTAGCCTTAATATGGGTAGTGGTGAGCAGGTGTAATTACACTTAACCGCTCCGTTCATTTCTATGGGAGCAATCCTTCCCATTGAAATGGATGGGAAGGATCGCCTCCTCTTCAAACAGCTGATCGGCAGGGGTGCCAGGTGTCGGACCCCCGCCGATCTGATATTGATGACCTATTCTGAGGATAGGTCATCAATAAATTTAACTTGGAGAACCCTTTAAAGGGTTTCTGTCACCAGTTTTTAGCATATTAAGCAGGATGACATTTCAAATGTATAAATGTCTCCTGATGCTAAATATGTAATTTACTTATTTGCCACTGGCCCCGTTTTTGCGTAATTTTAACTTTTATAATATGTAAATTAGCCCTCTAGGAGCAGCGGGGGAGGTACCCCTGCTCCTAGAGGCTCCGTTTGCCCACCTAGAAAAACGCCTTCTTTGCTTGATTGACAGGGCCGGCCCTGTCCGCGATCCAAATCCTGCGCCTGCGCCGTGAGTCCTTCATTCGGCTCAGGCGCAGTGAGTGAAGCAGGCTGCCAGGCTCCCGGCTTCCTCACTATGCCGAATGAAGGACGCACGGCGCAGGCGCAGGATTTGAATCACGGACAGGGCCGGCAGCAGATGGAGTAAGGATATAAGTGTTATAGTTGCAAGTTGTGCAAAAAGTACTGAAACATTGAACAGTTGGACATGTGCATTCAAAAGTTTAGAGAAGGTCACATTAAAAGTTCACCTTTAAAGACTAGAGTACATTTTAGGTTCATCCTGAAATTTCACTCACAAGCCAAATAATCACTAACTTTTTGTGAGTAGTGTATAATGGTTCTTGTTGCCATATTAATATTAGTGCAAGTAAATTGTTTAGCAATGTTGGTGCCAATTCTAGCATTTATGCTTTTTGAGGTGAAAATTTAAATGGAACCACCCCTTCCAAATTCTCAATCCAACTCCTCCCCCTAGCCCAACTGTTAAAGACATATGTGGATGGACATTACATAAGGTACTGTAACACATACAGAGTAATAAAGCCCTACATCCCTCTTACATCCAGTTATGTCACCTCTGATGTAGACATTCTCTTTTCTCATCTTCTCCATTAAGACCAGACTGCCTTGACAAATCATTTCAGCTGTGTCTCATCTCTTTAGAGTGTGACACACAGATTTATCCCTTTTACATCCTCCTCCTCTTCCTGGTGCCCCAATATAATCATCCTGCTGCTACCCCCAATACTGTGTTTCCCAATAAGCTGTATTATAGTACCAGTACTGTCCCCAATAGTAACACTGCCCCCTATAGTTAGTAGTAGTAGTACTACATTAGTAGTAATGCCCTTGATATTTTGCCAAATAACTGGGCCTGGAGAACTGGGCCGACTTCTCTGTCGGCTACAGGCTCTACCGTAGGGATGGGCTGCACCTCAATGGGGAAGGGGCAGCTGTTTTGGGGGAGAAGATGGCTAGAAGGCTGGAGGAGTGTTTAAACTAGGGACTGGGAGGGAGGGTAACTACATTATAGGAGGGGAAGATAGTGCAGATAGAGACCTGGGGCAAGGTAATGGAACTGGGGGAGGAATGGAAGGAGGAACTAGAACAGATCAGAAGGAAAGGTGTAGGGTAAGAAATATACATCAACCTCTTAATTGTATGTACACTAATGCCAGAAGCCTAGCTAATAAAACTGGTGAACTGGAATTAGTGATGTGTGAGGAGGACTATGACATAGTGGGAGTAACTGAGACATGGCTGGATGATAGCTATGACTGGGCAGTTAATGTACAGGGTTACAATCTTTTTAGAAAGGATCGTCAAAACCGGAGAGGGGGAGGGGTCTGCCTTTATGTAAAGTCATGCCTAAAGCCCACACTCCGGGAAGATATAAGTGAGGGACATAAAGATGTGGAGTCACAGTGGGTAGAAATAAATGGAGCCAAAAACAATAATAAAATACTAATAGGGGTTTATTATAAACCACCCAATATATCAGAGACCACAGAAAATCTACTTCTAAATGAAATAGACGAGGCGGCAAATCATAATGAGGTCGTTATTATGGGGGACTTTAACTACCCAGATATAGACTGGGAAACTGAAACCTGTACATCTCATAAAGGAAACAGGTTCTTGGAAATAACCAAAGACAATTACCTTTCCCAACTGGTTCAGGACCCCACTAGAGGGATGGCCATACTGGACTTAGTATTAACCAATAGACCTGACAGAACAACAGGTGTGCAGGTTGGGGGACACCTGGGAAACAGTGACCATAACATAATAACCTTCCAATTGTCATTCAAAAGAGCGTTTCTTCAGGGAGGAACAAAAATACCAAACTTCAAAAAAGCTAAATTTAGCCAACTAAGAGAGGCCATAGGCCTAACTAACTGGGACAAAGTCCTCAAAAATAAAAATACAGCCACAAAATGGAATATTTTTAAAAGCATCCTAATATCTAATTGTGAGAGGTACATACCATATAGGAATAAAATAATAAGAAACAAGAAAAAACCAATGTGGATACATAGAACTGTAAAGAAAGCAATAAATGACAAAAAGAAAGCATTTAAATCACTAAAACAGGAGGGGAGTGAGGAAACATTGAAAAACTATAAGGAAAAAAATAGAATATGTGAAAGACACATAAAAACAGCCAAACTAGAGACCGAGAGATTAATCGCCAAAGAGAGTAAAACTAACCCTAAAATGTTCTTCAATTATATAAATACTAAAAAGTATAAACCTGAAGGTGTCGGCCCCTTACAGAGTAATGAGGGGGGAGTAGCAGAGAGCGATGAGGAGAAAGCGAAGCTACTAAATAACTTTTTCTCCACTGTATTCACTGAGGAAAATAAAATGTCAGATGAAATGCAGAGTATAAAAGTAAATTCCCCTTTAAAAGTGTCCTCTCTGACCCAGGAAGAGGTGCAGCAACGTCTTAAAAATATTAAAATAGACAAACAGCAGGACCGGATGGCATACACCCCCGTATCCTAAGAGAATTAAGTAATGTAATCGACAGACCCTTATTTCTGATATTTAAGGACTCTATACTGACGGGGAGTGTTCCACAGGATTGGCGCATAGCAAATGTGGTGCCAATATTCAAAAAGGGTCCAAAAACAGAGCCTGGAAACTATAGGCCGGTAAGTTTAACTTCTGTTGTGGGTAAACTGTTTGAAGGTTTTCTGAGAGATGCTATCTTGGAGTACCTCAATGAAAATAAGCAAATAACTCCATATCAGCATGGCTTCATGAGGGATCGGTCATGTCAAACCAATTTAATCAGTTTCTATGAGGAGGTAAGTTCTAGACTTGACCGCGGCGACTCAATGGATGTCGTATATTTGGACTTCTCCAAAGCGTTTGACACGGTACTACATAAAAGGTTAGTATACAAAATGAGAATGCTTGGCCTGGGAGAAAATGTCTGTATGTGGGTAAGTAACTGGCTTAGTGATAGAAAACAGAGGGTGGTTATTAACGGTACATTCTCAGATTGGGTCACTGTCACTAGTGGGGTACCACAGGGGTCTGTATTGGGTCCTATTCTCTTCAATATATTTATTAATGATCTTGTAGAAAGCTTGCACAGTAAAATATCAATTTTTGCAGATGACACTAAACTGTGTAAAGTAATTAACACAGAGGAGGACAGTGCACTGCTACAGCAGGATCTGGATAGACTGGAGGCTTGGGCAGAAAAGTGGCAGATGAGGTCTAACACTGACAAATGTAAGGTTATGCATATGGGAAGGAATAATGCAAGTCACCAGTACATACTAAATGGTAAAGCATTGGGTAACTCTGACATGGAAAAGGACCTAGGAATTTTAGTGAACAGCAAACTAAGCTGCAGAAACCAGTGTCAGACAGCTGCTGCCAAGGCCAATAAGATAATGGGTTGCATCAAAAGAGGCATAGATGCCCGTGATGAGAACATAGTCCTGCCACTTTACAAATCACTAGTCAGACCACATATGGAGTACTGTGTACAGTTCTGGGCTCCTGTGAACAAGGCAGACATAGCAGAGCTGGAGAGGGTTCAGAGGAGGGCAACTAAAGTAATAACTGGAATGGGTGGACTACAGTACCCAGAAAGATTATCATAATTAGGGTTATTCACTTTAGAAAAAAGACGAATGAGGGGAGATCTAATAACTATGTATAAATATATCAGAGGTCAGTACAGAGATCTCTCCCATGATCTATTTATCCCCAGGACTGTGACTGTGACGAGGGAACATCCTCTGCGTCTGGAGGAAAGAAGGTTTGTACATAAACATAGAAGAGGATTCTTTACGGTAAGAGCAGTGAGACTATGGAACTCTCTGCCTGAGGAGGTGGTGATGGTAAGTTCACTAAGAGAGTTCAAGAAGGGCCTGGATGTATTTCTGGAGGGTAATAATATTACAGGTTATAGTTACTAGAGATGGGTCGTTGATCCAGGGAGTTATTCTGATTGCCTGACTGGAGTCAGGAAGGAATTTTTCCCCCTAAAGTGAGGAAAATTGGCTTCTACCTCACAGGGGTTTTTTTTTGCCTTCCCCTGGATCAACTTGTAAGAAAACAGGCTGAACTGGATGGACAGATGTCTTTTTTCGGCCTTACAAACTATCTTACTATGTTACTATGTAATAATGCCCCCAAAGTATCCCTAATACTAATAATGCCCCAATAGGGCCCCTAGTAGTAATAAAACCTCCTATAGTGTCCCCAGCAGTTATCACCCCCTTGTAGTAGCCGCAGAACTTATAAAGCCCTACAGCAATGCCCCCCTGTATTATAATTCCTCCTGTAGTTCCACTACATATAATACAACCATCTTTAGTGCCCTTATGTACAGTGCCTTGCGAAAGTATTCGGCCCCCTGGAACTTTTCAAACTTTTGCCACATTTCAGGTTTCAAACAAAAAGATATAACATTTTAAATTTTTGGTGAAGAATCAACAAGTGGGTCACAATTGTGAAGTGGAACAAAATTTATTGGATCATTTAAACTTTTTTTGTAATAATAAAACTAAAAAGTTGGGTGTGCAAAATTATTCGGCCCCCTTGCATTAATACTTTGTTGCGCCATCTTTTGCTGCGATTACAGCTGCAAGTTGCTTGGGGTATGTCTCTATCAGTTTTGCACATCTAGAGACTGAAATTCTTGCCCATTCTTCCCTGCAAAACAGCTCAAGCTCTTTGAGGTTGGATGGAGAGCATTTGTGAACAGCAGTTTTCAGCTCCTTCCACATATTCTCAATTGGATTCAGGTCTGGACTTTGACTTGGCCATTCTAAGACCTGGATACATTTATTTTTGAACCATTCCATTGTAGATTTTGCTTTATGTTTGGGATCATTGTCTTGTTGGAAGATAAATCTCCGTCCTAGTCTCAGGTCTTTTGCAGACTCCAACAGGTTTTCATCCAGAATGGTCCTGTATTTGGCTCCATCCATCTTCCCATCAATTTTAACCATCTTCCCTATCCCTGCTGATGAAAAGTAGGCCCAAACCATGATGCTGTCACCACCATGTTTGACAGGGTGATGTGCTGTGTTGCTTTTACGACAAACATATCGTTTTGCATTGTTTCCAAAAAGTTGGATTTTGGTTTCATCTGACCAGAGCACCTTCTTCCACATGTTTGGTGTGTCTCCCAGGTGGCTTGTGGCAAAGAGCCAGAGGAGTGCCCCCTGGGCTAGCGTGTGTGGTGGTGACAACAGCCGGATGTAGTTAGAATGACGACGCAGGACCCCTACTTAAAAATTTAGCATCAACCGGTACAATTGTCAATTATGAGCTCGATCAAGCGTAGCATGACTTTTTAGATGGATATTGCATGTGGTCACGTACTCCCTGGAACCCCATAGTCACCCCTTCTCTGATGTGCTAGCCCACAACATTCTCTGCCCCAATTCGCAAGACCTTTTGCTGTTTCCGTGTGCTGACAGTGTGGATTTACCAGTGTTGTCTGAGGAGGTGGTGGACAATGGCGAGACACAGGTGTCGGGGGGTGAGGTAGTTGTATGGGAAGCAAGTTACGGTGGGGACTCCTTGGGGGGACTTTCTCATGATGCGACAGATTCAACTTGGGTGGATCAGGCACAGGAACAGATCAATTTTTTTTTGTTTATTTAACTTTTATTTAGCACAAATAACCACAGAGATATTTATTCGTTATCTTCTCTGTGCAGTCTGGCGTTGGGGTTCGTCACTTTGATGGCGAGCTGTGCCGCTCTCTCCACAATGGTCTTTAGGTTCTTAGATGGAGACGTTGTGGGCGATTTCAGCACAGAAGGATTTGTTGCTCATCAACAGAACCTCGAGCTCCTTGACATTGTGGACCAGGAATTTGCGGAACCCTGTGGGCAGCATGTGTTTGGTCTTCTAATTGCTACCGTATCCAATGTTGGGCAATATAGATACGCAGGTAATATTATTTTTCAAACCTATCCCAAAAATAAAAATGTACGCAGTTTGCGCAAATAAAACTGGAAACTAGAATTGGAGAGAGGGCCTGTAGGTGGACCTGCGGAAAAATTGTTTGGAGAGAGGGCCTGTAGGTGGACCTCCGGAAAAATTGTTTGGAGAGAGGGCCTGTAGGTGGGGGGCAGGCTGGGGGGAAGGAGGTTGAGCTGGAAGAGCCAGAGGAGTGCCCCCTGGGCTAGCGTGTGTGGTGGTGACAACAGCCGGATGTAGTTAGAATGACGACGCAGGACCCCTACTTAAAAATTTAGCATCAACCGGTACAATTGTCAATTATGAGCTTGATCAATTGTGGCATGACTTTTAAATGGATAATGCATGTGGTCACGTACTCCCTGAAACCCCATAGTCACCCCTTCTCTGCCCCAATTCGCAAGACCTTTTGCTGTTTCCGTGTGCTGACAGTGTGGATTTACCAGTGTTGTCTGAGGAGGTGGTGGACAATGGCGAGACACAGGTGTCGGGGGGTGAGGTAGTTGTATGGGAAGCAAGTTACAGTGGGGACTCCTTGGGGGGACTTTCTCATGATGGGACAGATTCAACTTGGGTGGATCAGGCACAGGAACAGATCAATTTTTTTGTGTTTATTTAACTTTTATTTAGCACAAATAACCACAGAGATATTTATTCGTTATCTTCTCTGCGCAGTCTGGCGTTGGGGTTCGTCACTTTGATGGCGAGCTGTGCTGCTCTCTCCACAATGGTCTTTCGGTTCTTTGAGGAGACGTTGTGGGTGATTTCTGCACAGAAGGACTTGTTGCTCATCAACAGAACCTCGAGCTCCTTGACATTGTGGACCAGGAATTTGCGGAACCCTGTGGGCAGCATGTGTTTGGTCTTCTACTTGCTACCGTATCCAATGTTGAGCAATATAGATACGCAGGTAATATTATTTTTCAAACCTATCCCAAAAATAAAAATTTACGCAGTTTGCGCAATTAAAACTGAAAACTGGAATTGGAGAGAGGGCCTGTAGGTGGACCTCCGGAAAAATTGTTTGGAGAGAGGGCCTGTAGGTGGACCTGCGAAAAAATTGTTTGGACAGAGGGCCTGTAGGTGGCCCTCCTGAAAAATAAAAAAAGAGTGCCAGTAAAAGGTAAAAGAGTGCCAGTTGGACCTCTGAAAAATGGTGTTTTTTTGGTCAGCGTTAGGCAAAGACGATATGGAGGAGGAGGGGGAGGAGGAGTAGAGAAGAGAAATCGGATACATAAGTTATTTAAATCTTTATCTGCTTTCCACCGGAGGAGATTTGAATTCCGGTGAAATCCATGCTTTGTTCATTTTAATAAGCGTCAGCCTGTCAGCGCTGTCAGTTGACAGGTGTGTACGCTTATCGGTGATGACGCCACCAGCTGCACTGAATACCCGCTCTGACAGTGCGCTAGCGGCAGGGCAGGCCAGCACCTACAAGGCGTACAGCGCCAGTTCAGGCCACGTGTCCAGCTTTGAAACCCAGTAGTTGTATGGAGCAGAGTGATCGCTACGGACGTTGGTATGGTCAGCTAGGTACTCCCTCACCATCTTTCTGTACAGTTCCCCCCTACTCTGCCTAGACTGGGGACAGGTGACAGTGTCTTGCTGGGGTGACATAAAACTGGCAAAGGCCTTGGAGAGCGTTCCCCTGCCAGTGCTGGACAAGCTGCCTGCTCGCCTCCTCTCCCCCGCTACTTGGCCCACAGAACCATGCCCTCTGCCGCTAGCGGCGTCAGATGGGAAGAATTGTTTAAGCTTGTGCACCAGGGCCTGTTGATATCTATTCACCCTTATACTCCTTTCCTCTGCAGGGATGAGAGTGGAAAGGTTCTGCTTGTACCGTGGGTCCAGGAGAGTGAACACCCAGTAATCGGTGTTTGAAAAAATTCTTCTAACGCGAGGGTCACGGGATAGGCAGCCTAACATGAAGTCTGCCATGTGCGCCAGAGTCCCAACACGCAAGAATTCCCTCTCCTCACTGGCCTGACTCTCCATTTCCTCCTCCTCCTCCTCCAAGTCCTCCTCTTCAGCCCATACATGCTCAAGAGTTAAGGACTGAGCACTGGTACCCTCTACTGTCTCACCGACATTCTCCTCCTCTTCCTCCTCATCCTCATCCCCCTCCTCCGATACGCGCTGAGAAACAGACCGGAGGGTGCTCTGGCTATCAAGCGACGTATCTTCCTCCACCGTCTCTTGGGACAAGCGCAAAGCATCCGACTTGATGCTGAGCAGTGAGTTTTTCAACAGGCAAAGCAGCGGGATGGTGAGGCTGATAATGGCGGCATCGCCGCTGACCATCTGTGTTGACTCCTCAAAGTTGCTCAACACCTGGCAGATATCAGACATCCACGTCCACTCCTCATTGTAGACTTGAGGAATCTGACTGACCTGACTACCAGTTCTGGTGGAAGTTGACATCTGGCAGTCTACAATCGCTCTGCGCTGCTGGTAAACTCTGGATAACATGTTTAATGTGGAATTCCATCTCGTGGGCACGTCGCACAACAGTCGGTGAGCGGGCAGTTGTAGGCGGCGCTGCGCTGCCCAGAGAGTGGCAGCATTTGTGGTCGACAGAATGTGGTAGTGGAAATGCGCACAGATGCGGCGCACCTTGGTGAGCAAATCAGACAGATTGGGGTATGTCTTGAGGAACCGCTGAACTATGAGATTGAACACGTGGGCCAGGCATGGCACATGTGTCAGTCTGCCGAGTTGCAGAGCCGCCACCAGGTTACGCCCGTTGTCACACACAACCATGCCTGGCTTGAGGTTCAGCGGTGCCAGCCACACATCGGTCTGCGCCGTGATGCCCTGTAACAGCTCTTGGGCGGTGTGCCTTTTGTCACCTAAGCTCAGCAGTTTGAGCACCGCCTGCTGGCGCTTACCCACGGCACTGCTGCTGCGCCTAGAGCTACCGACTGAAGGTGCCGTGCCCATGGATGGTAATTCGGTGGAGGAGGAGGAGGTGTCGGAGGAGGAGGAGGAGGCATAGTACGTCTGAGAGACCGTGACCGAGGTAGGCCCCGCAATCCTCGGTGTGGGCAGTACATGAGCGGCCCCAGGGTCATTCTCGGTCCCAGCCTCCACCAAGTTAACCCAATGTGCCGTCAGTGAGATATAGTGTCCCTGCCCGGCAGCACCTGTCCACGTGTCCGTGGTTAGGTGGACCTTCTCAGAAACAGCGTTGGTCAGGGCACGGATGATGTTCTGTGACACGTGCTGGTGTAGGGCTGGGATGGCACATCGGGAAAAAGAGTGGCGGCTGGGGACCGAATACCGAGGGGCAGCCACCGCCATGAGATTTCGAAAGGCCTCGGTCTCTACCAGCCTATAGGGCAGCATCTCCAGGCTAAGCAATTTGGAGATGTGGACGTTGAGGGCTTGGGCATGTGGGTGGGTGGAACTGTATTTCCTCTTGCGCTCCAGCGTCTGCTGTAAAGACAGCTGAACGCTGCGCTGGGACACGTTGGTGGACACTGTGGAGGATTGTGGAGGCGAAGGTGTGGTTTTCCGGCGGGAGGCGCTCGTGCCGGGGTCCTGGGCAGGGGGTTGACTAGCAGAGGCAGCGAGTGATGCAGGGGGTTGACTAGCAGAGGCAGCGAGTGACACAGGGGAAGGAGCAGTGGTGTGACCCGCAGGAGGTGGTGAACGGCCTTGGTTCCATTGAGTGGGGTGTTTAGGCACTCATATGCCTGCGCATGCTGGTGGTGGTTAGGCTAGTAGTGGTGGCACCCCTGCTGATCCTGGTGTGGCACAGGTTGCACACCACAGTCCGTCGGTCATCCTCACTTTCTTTAAAGAACCTCCAGACTTGTGAACATCTAGGCCTCGCCACGGGAGCTTCACTACGTGAAACAGTTGCTGCTGATGCATCAGCTCTGGCCCTGCTTCTCCCTCTGGCCACACCACTGCCTCTTACAACCTGTTCTGGTGCAGCACTCGCCTCCGCCTCAGAAGCACTGTCTTCACTCGGCATATCAACCCAGCTTGGGTCAGTCACCTCGTCATCCTCCGATTCCTCAGTCTGCTCCCCCCCTCGGAATTCCTCCCCTTACAACAACTTCACCACTGTCTGACAACCGTGTCTCCTCATC
>ONZH01006236.1:0-47296 GCA_900303285.1 Rhinella marina
CTTGCCTGCCCTGCCGCCAGCGTGCTATCAGAAAGGTGTTCAGCGCAGCCGGGGGCATTATAACCGATAAGCGCAGCCGCCTGTCACCGACAGTTGCCGACAGGCTGACGCTAATCAAAATGAACAGCAAGTGGATTGACCCGGACTTTGCTTCTCCAACAGTGGAAAGCAGCCAAAAGTGAAGTGCCATCTGTATGAAGTGCCATTTCCTCCTCCACCTCCTCCTCCTCCTCCTTAAAACCGCCGTTAGAATTGCTCCGTAAATAAGAAATTTAATATATTATGGCTACTCTTGGGCCTCCAAAAATGTTTAAGAGGTTCACCTCTTGGGCCTCCCATAATTTTTAAGAGTCTCACCTCTTGGGCCTCCACAAATGTTTAATAGGTCTCACCTCTTTGGGCCTCCAACAAATGTTTAACAGGTCTCACCTCTGGGCCTCCACAAAATTGTTCTCACCTCTTGGGCCTCCACAAAATGTTTAACAGGTCTCACCTCTTGGGCCTCCACAAAATGGTTTAACAGGTCTCACCTCTTGGGCCTCCACATAATTTTTTAACAGGTCTCCCCTGCATTTGAGGTCCCCTCCCTCCACATAATTTTTAAGGTCTCACCTCTTGGGCCTGCACAAAATGTTTTAAGAGGTCTCACCTCTTGGCCTTCCACATAATTTTTAAGAGGTCTCACCTCTTGGGCCTGCGCAATAATTTTTACAAGGTCTCACCTCTTGGGCCTCCACATAATTTTTTAGAGGTCTCACCTCTTGGGCCTCCACATGTTTAAGAGGTCTACTCTGGCCTCCACATAATTTTTAACACGTCTCACCTCTTGGGCCTCCACATAATTTTTAAGAGGTCTTCACCTCTTGGGCCCCACAAAATGTTTAACAGGTCTCACCTCTTGGCCCTCCACATAATTTTTAAGAGGTCTCACCTCTTGGGCCTCCACAAAATGTTTAACAGGTCTCCCTCTTGGGCCTCCACAAAATTTTTAACAGGTCTCACCTCTTGGGCCTCCACATAATTTTTTAAACAGGTCTCACTCTTGGGCTCCACATAATTTTTAACACGTCTCACCTCTTGGGCCTCCACATAATTTTTAATACGTCTCAACTCTTGGGCCTCACAAATGTTAAGGTCTACCTCTTGGCCTCCACAAAATTTTAAGAGGTGTCACTCTTGTGCCTCCACATAATTTTTAAGAGGTCTCACTCTTGGGCCTCCACAAAATGTTTAGAGGTCCACCTCTTGGCTCCACAAAATGTTTAATGGTCTCACCTCTTGGCTCCACAAATGTTTAAGAGGTCTCACCTCTTGGCTCCACAAAATTTTATCAAGGTCTCACCTCTTGGCTCCAAAAATTTTTTAACAGGTCTCGCCTTTTGGGCCTCCACAAAATTTTATCAAGGTCTCACCTCTTGGGACTCCACAAATTTTTATCAAGGTCTCACCTCTTGGCCTCCACAAAATTTTTAACAGGTTCTACCTCTTGGGCCTCCACATAATTTTATCAAGGTCTCACCTCTTGGGCCTCCACAAAATTTTATCAAGGTCTCACCTCTTGGCCTCCACAAAATTTAAAGAGGTCTCACCTCTTGGGCTCCACATAATTTTAAGAGGTCTCACCTCTTGGGCCTCCACAAAATTTTTAAGAGGTCTCACCTCTTGGCCGCCACATAATTTTTAAGAGGTCTCACCTCTTGGGCCGCCACATAACTTTTTAAGAGGTCTCAACCTCTTGGGCCTCCACAAAATTTTATCAAGGTCTCACTCTTGGCCTTCACAAATTTTTATCAGGTCTCACCTCTTGGGCCTCCCACAAAATTTTTAACAGGTCTCACCTCTTGGGCCTCCCATAAAACACCTCTGGGCCTCCAATTTTATCAAGGTCTCACCTCTTGGGCCTCCACAAAATTTTAAAGAGGTCTCACCTCTTGGGCCTCCACAAAATGTTTAAGAGGTCTCACCTCTTGGGCCTCCACAAAAATCAAGGTCTTCTATCAACTCTCACCTCTTGGGCTCCACAAAAATTTTTAACAGGTCTCACTCTTGGCCTCCACAAAATTTTATCAAGGTCTCACCTCTTGGGCCTCCACAAATTTTTATCAAGGTCTCACCTCTTGGGCCTCCACAAAATTTTTAACAGGTCTCACCTCTTGGGCCTCCACATAATTTTATCAAGGTCTCACCTCTTGGGCCCCCCACAATTTTTAACAGGTCTCACCTCTTGGGCCTCCACAAAATGTTTTAACAGTCTCACCTCTGGGCCTTCCACAAAATGTTTAACAGGTCTCACCTCTTGGGCCTCCACATAATTTTTTAACAGGTCTCACCTCTTGGGCCTGCACAAAATGTTTAAGAGGTCTCACCTCTTGGGCTCCACATAATTTTTAAGAGGTCTCACCTCTTGGGCCTGCACAAAATGTTTAAGAGGTCTCACCTCTTGGCCTCCACATAATTTTTAAGAGGTCTCACCTCTTGGGCCTGCACAAAAATGTTTAAGAGGTCTCACCTCTTGGGGCTCCACATAATTTTTAACAAGGTCTCACCTCTTGGGCCTCACATAATTTTTAAGAGGTCACCTCTTGGGCCTCCACAAATGTTAAGAGGTCTCACCCTTGGGCCCTCCACATAATTTTAACACGTTCATCTTGGGCTCCACATAATTTTTAAGAGTCTCACCCTTGGGCCTCCAAAATGTTTAACAGGTCTACCTCTTGGGCCTCCACATAATTTTTAACACGACCTCTTGGTCTCACCTCTTGGGCCTCCACAAAATGTTTAACAGGTCTCACCTTTGGGCCTCCACAAAATGTTTAACAGGTCTACCTCTTGGGCCTCCACATAATTTTTAACAGGTCTCACCTCTGGGCCTCCACATAATTTTTAAACACGTCTCACCTCTTGGGCCTCCACATAAATTTTAATACGTCTCACCTCTTGGGCCTCCACAAAATGTTTAAGAGGTCTCACCTCTTGGGCCTCCACAAAATGTTTAAGAGGTGTCACCTCTTGTGCCTCCACATAATTTTTAAGAGGTCTCACCTCTTGGGCCTCCACAAAATGTTTTAAGAGGTCTCACCTCTTGGGCCTCCACAAAATGTTTAAGAGGTTCTCACCTCTTGGGCCTCCACAAAATGTTTAAGAGGTCTCACCTCTTGGGCCTCCACAAAATTTTATCAAGGTCTCACCTCTTGGGCCTCCACAAAATTTTTAACAGGTCTCACCTTTTGGGCCTCCACAAAATTTTATCAAGGTCTCACCTCTTGGGACTCCACAAATTTTTATCAAGGTCTCACCTCTTGGGCCTCCACAAAATTTAAGGTCTCACCTCTTGGGCCTCCACATAATTTTATCCAAGGTCTCACCTCTTGGGCCTCCACAAAATTTTATCAAGGTCTCACCTCTTGGGCCTCCACAAAATTTTAAAGAGGTCTCACCTCTTGGGCCTCCACATAATTTTTAAGAGGTCTCACCTCTTGGGCCTCCACAAAATTTTTAAGAGGTCTCACCTCTTGGGCCGCCACATAATTTTTAAGAGGTCTCACCTCTTGGGCCGCCACATAACTTTTAAAGGTCTCAGGTCTTCACCCTCTTGGGCCTTCACAAATTTTTTATCAAGGTCTCACCTCTTGGGCCTCCACAAAATTTTTAACAGGTCTCACTCTTGGCCTCCACATAATTTTATCAAGGTCCTCACCTCTTGGGCCTCCACAACATTTTATCAAGGTCTCACCTCTTGGGCCTCCACAAAATTTTAAAGAGGTCTCACCTCTTGGGCCTCCACAAAATGTTTAAGAGGTCTCACCTCTTGGGCCTCTCAAGGTCACGCTTGGGCCTCCACAATTTTATCAAGGTCTCACCTCTTGGCCTCCACAGGTCTCAAATTTATCAAGTCTCACCTCTTGGGCCTCCACAAAATTTTTAACAGGTCTCACCTCTTGGGCCTCCACAAAATTTTATCAAGGTCTCACCTCTTGGGCCTCCACAAATTTTTTAACAGGTCTCACCTCTTGGGCCTCCACAAAAATTTTAAAGAGTCTCACCTCTTGGGCCTCCACAAATGTTTAAGAGGTCCTCACCTCTTGGGCCTCCACAAAATTTTATCAAGGTCTCACCTCTTGGGCCTCCACAAAATTTTTATCAGGTTCACCTTTGGGCCTCCAAAAATTTTTAACAGGTCTCACTCTTGGCCTCCACAAAATTTATCAAGGTCTCACCTCTTGGGCCTCCACAAATTTTATCAAAGGTCTCACCTCTTGGGCCTCCACAAAATTTTTAACAGGTCTCACCTCTTGGGCCTCCACCATAATTTTATCAAGGTCTCACCTCTTGGGCCCCCACAAATTTTTAACAGGTGCTCACCTCTTGGGCCTCCACAAAATGTTTTAACAGGTCTCACCTCTTGGGCCTCCACAAATGTAGGTCTCACCTCTTGGCCTCCACATAATTTTTAACAGGTCTCACCTCTTGGGCCTGCACACTACCTCTTGGGCCTCCACATAATTTTTAAGAGGTCTCACCTTGGGCTGCACAAAATGTTTAAGAGGTCTACCTCTTGGGCCTCCACATAATTTTTTAGAGGTCTCACCTCTTGGGCCTGTTAAGAGTTTAAAAGGTCTCACCTCTTGGCCCTCCACAAAATTTTAACAGGTCTCACCTCTTGGGCCTCCACATAATTTTTAAGAGGTCTCACCTTCTTGGGCCTCCACAAAAACAACCTCTTGTTTAATTTTTAACACCTCTCACATAATTTTTAACACGTCTGGGCCTCCACATAATTTTTAACAGTCTCACCTTTGGGCCTCCACAAATGTTTAAGAGTCTCACCTCTTGGGCCTCCACAGAATGTTTAAGAAGGGTGTCACCTCTTGTGCCTCCACATAATTTTTAAGAGGTCTTCACCTCTTGGGCCTCCACAAAATGTTTAAGAGGTCTCACCTCTTGGGCCTCCACAAAATGTTTAAGAGGTCTCCACCTCTTGGGCCTCCACAAAATGTTTAAGAGGTCTCACCTCTTGGGCCTCCACAAAATTTATCAAGGTCTCACCTCTTGGGCCTCCACAAAATTTTAACAAGGTCTCACCTTTTGGGCCTCCACAAATTTTATCAAGGTCTCACCTCTTGGGACTCCACAAATTTTTATCAAGGTCTCACCTCTTGGGCCTCCACAAAATTTTTAACAGGTCTCACCTCTTGGGCCTCCACATAATTTTATCAAGGTCTCACCTCTTGGGCCTCCACAAAAATTTTATCAAGGTCCTCACCTCTTGGGCCTCCACAAAATTTTAAAGAGGTCTCACCTCTTGGGCCTCCACATAATTTTTAAGAGGTCTCACCTCTTGGGCCTCCACAAAATTTTTAAGAGGTCTCACCTCTTGGGCCGCCACATAATTTTTTAAGAGGTCTCACCTCTTGGGCCGCCACATAACTTTTAAGAGGTCTCACCTCTTGGGCCTCCACAAAATTTTATCAAGGTCTCACCTCTTGGGCCTTCACAAAATTTTTATCAAGTCTCACCTCTTGGCCTCCACAAAATTTTTAACAGGTCTCACCTCTTGGGCCTCCACATTAATTTTATCAAGGTCTCACCTCTTGGCTCCACAACATTTTATCAAGGTCTTCACCTCTTGGGCCTCCACAAATTTTTAAAGAGGTCTCACCTCTTGGGCCTCCACAAATGTTTAAGAGGTCTCAACCTCTTGGGCCTCCACAAAATTTTATCAAGGTCTCACCTCTTGGGCCTCCACAAAATTTTATCAAGGTCTCACCTCTTGGGCCTCCACAAAATTTTTAACAGGTCTCACCTCTTGGGCCTCCACAAAATTTTATCAAGGTCTCACCTCTTGGGCCTCCAACAAATTTTTTATCAAGGTCTCACCTCTTGGGCCTCCACAAAATTTTTAACAAGGTCTCACCTCTTGGGCCTCCACATAATTTTTATCAAGGTCTCACCTCTTGGGCCCCCACAAAATTTTTTAACCCATTAGGTCTCACCTCTTGGGCCTCCACAAAATTTATCAAGGTCTCACCTCTGGCTCCACAAATTTAACAGGTCTCACCTCTTGGGCCTCCACAAAATTTTATCAAGGTCTCACCTCTTGGGCCTCCACAAATTTTATCAAGGTCTCAACCTCTTGGGCCTAACAAAATTTTTAACAGGTCTCACCTCTTGGGGCCTCCACAAAATTTTCCATGAGCCTCTGGCCAGCCCACGGCCTCTTCCTGCCTTTTGCGGTCCTACGCATCCCTCAACATCCCCACTGCTTTACCTGCTAGACATGACACTGGGCCAGGTCGGGTCACTGACATCTCAAGCGCCAACAATTTGGGCATTTTAAGACTTCTGCATGTGTTTGAGTTGTTTTTACATTTTAAAGAAGACATGTCTGACCACATCTCACACACACACACACAATGACAATTAGGGGTGGGGTCTATTTGCTTTCCCCCTTTGCCTATGCCATCTGTGGTTGTCATAGGCAACGTGATTTTAAGGGGTGCAGAATTTTATCTTCTTTTTTGTCTAGTTTGGCTTGGGGTCCATGGCAATGTAGAGGAAAGAAGGTTTCCTTGTATGGTCTCACTTTACAGAGAGGTTACATTGTCTTTGGAGTGTATTGTTGAGAGGCTGTGATAGTGGCGTAATAGTGCGACTTGGGCGCGTTATATGCTCCCAGACATGCTTCCCCTGCTGTCCCAGTTGCATTCCAGCAGTGTTGGCATCCTTTTCTGAGGTTTCAGGGTGGACTTGGTGACCTCCAAGTGGTCGAATTGAGATTTCCAAGTGGCGAGCATTTTTTTCCCATAGACTATAATGGGATTCGATAGTCGGTCGAATAGTCAAATTTCGCGGTCTATTCGAATCGAATTTCGAACTTTCGAATATTTCACTACTCGCTCATCTCTACTCCTTAATAAAGTGTCTATACCTATAAATTAGACCAGAACTTCATTATTTGGTGGCATTGGGACCTTAAAATATCTATAATCTAATGATTTATGTGCTTATATTTATATGGACAATGACATGCAAGAAAAAAATTGCCACAGGGGCTCCAGTAATTATGCTTTGGGAGGAGTTAGAGGCGTGGCCTAGTATGGAAAAACTGCCGTGATGCGTGCCGCACACATTGTCCCTCTTTGCAATTTTCAAAAGTTGGGAGGTATGCCCTGTACACTGTGTATAATGATTATAATGTGATCCTCCAGTGCAGGGGGTCACACATCTCTATATACTGTGTACAGTGGGGATCACTGTATACAGTGTACAGGGGGCAGGGCCGGCCTTAGGGTAGATGGCGCCCTGTGCGAAACTATCTCTCGGCGCCCCCCCCCCTGAGTGACAGTACTAACGTCATACAGTATAGAGCTATAAATACAGTGTAGAGATATATAGAGTGATATAGGTAGGTAGAGTAGGACAGTATATATATATATGTATTTATAGCTCTCTATACTGTCCTATATCACACTATATATCTCTGCACTATATTTATAGCTTTCTATATTGAAATGTAACCTAATACAGCGCCCCATACCTCTTACATCCAGTGACGTCTCCTCTCATGTAGATCTTCTCTTTCCTCATCTTCTCCTTTCAGACCAGACGCCATTTTTCAGCCATTTCTCATCTCTGCAGTTAGACAGAAAAAAAATCTTAGTTTACACAGTGTCCTAAAAAATAACTGCGCCCAGCAAATAGTGTTCCGTAATAGTGTAAACATAACGCTCCCCAGAAATAACTGCGCTGATACTGTGCCAGGGTGCCCCCACAGTAATAGTGCCCCCACAGTAATAGTGCCCCCAAAGTCCCAACTAATAATTCTCTGCCAGAGTGCACTTGTTAGTAATAGTGCCCCCACAGTACTAATGTCCCCACTGTGCCCCAGAAGTAATAATGCTTCCAATGTGCCAGTAACAAGTGCCCCCCATTGATTCCCCCCCAAAATCATGTACCAGTAAAAAAGTGTCCCACCCCCATAGATGCCCCCCAAATTATGTGCCAGTAAGAAATGCCCCAATGCCCCCATGTGCCAGTAAAATGCTCCCATGTGCCAATAAAAATGCCCCCAGTGCCAGTAAAAATGCCCCCAGTGCCCCCATGTGCCAGTAAAAATGCCCACAATACCCCCATGTGCCAGTAAAATGCCACTATGTGCCAGTAAAAATGCCCCCAGTGCCCCTTGTGCCAGTAAAAATGCCCTCAGTGCCAGTAAAATGCCCCCAGTGCCCCATGTGCCAGTAAAATGCCCCCATTTGCCAGTAAAATGCCCCATGTGCCCCATTTGCCAGTAAAAATGCCCCCAGTGCCAGTAAAATGCTCCCATGTGCCAATAAAAATGCCCCCAGTGCCCCCTTGTGCCAGTAAAATGCCCCCAGTGCCAGTAAAATGCCCCCATGTGCCAGTAAGAAATGCCCCAGTGCCCCCATGTGCCAGTAAAAATGCCCCCAGTGCCAGTAAAATGCCCCCAGTGCCAGTAAAAATGCCCCAGTGCCCCATGTGCCAGTAAAATGCTCCCATGTGCCAATAAAAATGCCCCCAGTGCCCCCTTGTGCCAGTAAAAATACCCCCAGTGCCAGTAAAATGCCCCCATGTGCCAGTAAAAATGCCCACAATACCCCTATGTGCCAGTAAAATGCCACTATGTGCCAGTAAAATGCCCCCAGTGCCCCTTGTGCCAGTAAAATGCCCCCAGTGCCAGTAAAATGCTCCCATGTGCCAATAAAGTGGCCCCCTTGTGCCAGTAAAATTGCTCCCCATGTGCCAATAAAAATGCCCCCAGTGCCCCCTTGTGCCAGTAAAAATACCCCCAGTGCCAGTAAAATGCCCACAATACCCCTATGTGCCAGTAAAATGCCACTATGTGCCAGTAAAAATGCCCCCAGTGCCCCATTTGCCAGTAAAAATGCCCCCAGTGCCAGTAAAATGCTCCATGTGCCAATAAAAGTGCCCCTTGTGCCAGTAAAATGCCCCCAGTGCCCCCTTGTGCCAGTAAAATGCCCCCAGTGCCAGTAAAATGCTCCCATGTGCCAATAAAAATGCCCCAGTGCCCCCTTGTGCCAGTAAAAATGCCCCCAGTGCCCCCTTGTGCCAGTAAAATGCCCCCAGTGCCCCCATGTGCCAGTAAAAATGCCCCCAGTGCCCCCTGTGCCAGTAAAAAATGCCCCCAGTGCCCCCTTGTGCCAGTAAAAATTCCCCCAGTGCCAGTAAAATGCCCCCAGTGCCCCCATGTGCCAGTAAAATGCCCCCATGTGCCAATAAAAATGCCCCAGTGCCCCCTTGTGCCAGTAAAAATGCCCCCAGTGCCCCCTTGTGCCAGTAAAATGCCCCCAGTGCCCCCATGTGCCAGTAAAAATGCCCCCAGTGCCCCTTGTGCCAGTAAAAATGCCCCCAGTGCCCCTTGTGCCAGTAAAAATGCCCCCAGTGCCAGTTAAAATGCCCCAGTGCCCCATGTGCCAATAAAAATGCCCCCCAGTGCCCCCTTGTTGCAGTAAAAATGCCCCAGTGCCCCCTTGTGCCAGTAAAATGCCCCCAGTGCCCCCATGTGCCAGTAAAAATGCCCCCAGTGCCCCCATAAAAAAATAAACACTTACTTACCTCCAGCAGCGATGCGATGCAGGCCTCTTCCGGCCTGTGTCCAGCGCTGTACGGCTCGGGCGGCGCGATGACGTCATCGCGTCGCCTGAGCTGGCTCTGATAGGCTGCAGGCCTAGGGCCTGCAGCCTATCAGAGGAACGGGCAGGGGAGACGCCTCTCCCTCCCTGCCCCGCATCTCCAAAGGCAGACTATGGAGATGAGCGCTTCCACAATGGAAGCGCTCATCTCCCTCTGCCCCACCGCCGCACTTGCAGGGCACGGCCGGGCCATTAAGGGGGCGCTCTGGCAGGGCGCCCCCTTAACTGGCCGGGAGTGAAGCGCCCTGTGCAACCGCACAGGTCGCACACCCCTAAGGCCGGCCCTGACAGGGGGCTACGGATCTCTATATACAGTAGTGGTGGTCACACATTACTGTGTACAATGATACCTAATAAACAGTATAAAGTTATACGTGTCCTACCTGTACATTGTATAAAGAGATGTGTGACACCTCCGCTCCATTCCCTGTACGCTGTATATAATGATAATAATGTGATCCTCCAGTGCAGGGGGTCACACATCTCTATATACTGTGTACAGTGGTGGGGGTCATATAACTGTATACAGTGTATAGGGGGCCACGGATATCTATATATAGTGGTGGTGTTGGGGGGTGGAGTCACACATTACTGTGTTAAAGGGTACCTTATAAACAGTATCTAATATATAAAGCTGAGTGTATGTATGTGTGTGTGTGTATGTATGTATGTGTGTATGTCCGCTAAAGGAATCTGCACCGTCGCATTTACAATCACGAAATTTGGCACACAGGTACATCAGGTGTCCGGGAAGGTTTTAGATCGGGTTTCAGCTCTCTAGGACATACCATTCCTGAGATATTCCCCAAAAATGCAAATATGGCACATCACATTAGCCAATAGAAGCCTGCAGGTCTTTCTCTTCATATCCCAAATGCCATACACATGGTCACATGTTCCCTATCAGCCAATAGAAGCATGCAGGTCCTTAGTCTCCACATACACACAGTTTTACACCAGGTTTCCATAAATACCCAGCCATTTTTCTGCACTGCTGTAGGTGCAGGGCGCTGTGGATGACACTATTAAGGAAGTGGAGTGCTGTGGAGGTCAAAAACCCCTTCCCCAGGCCCCACTAAGCCACTCCCCCTCCCACTCCACAGCCAGCAGAGATTGAAAAAATAAAGGTAAAAATCAATTTCTGTCAGGTGCAGGGGTGGGAGGGTGACTTTATCCCTGCAGCTCATGCTGTCTGAGAGTGAGTTGTTCAAAAGGAAATCCCTGTGTCTGTCCAGGCCCTGCGCTGGACGGAGGAGTCCGTTCCCGAGATATTCCCAAAATATGATCTCCATTAGCCAACATTACAACTGGGAACTTTGGTTTTAAACTCCAACTGCCATTCTCTGCAAAGGCGAACACAGGGAGGGCAGGTTTCCATAACAACCAGGTAATTATCAGCAGCTGAGGATCTCATCCATTTCTATTCACTGACACTGTTAAAGGTATTCCGGTTACCATAAATATAACTTATGTTTTTTTCTATTACTACAGTTCAGTAGTAATAAAAGATGTTTTCCTCCACTGCTGCCTATTGCGTGGGCTCATAAATAAGCATGGTATTGACCTTTAATTCAGGCCACCCTAAAAGAAGTATTTAAAACCCCCGCCCCAGGTCTCACTAAGCCACACCCCCAACTCTGTCAGGCCACACCCCCTTTCACTTTGCAGCCAACAGAGATTGAAAAAATAAAGGTAAAAATCAACTTCTGTCAGCTGCAGGGATGGGTGGGAGGTTGACTTTCTTTCTGCAACAACACACACAAACATTAAATAAAATAGATTAAATCCACCCATGCGAAGCGTCTTGCTAATTCACGCCCCCTCCCACTCCGCAGCCAATGGGAATTGAAAAAAATGAAGGTAAAAATAAACTTCTGTTTGCTGCAGGGGTGGGAGGGTGAATTTCTCTCTGCAACGACACACAAAAATTTTAGATGAAATAGACTGATTATAGACTACAACCGTTCGAAGCCTTTTGCTAAGCCACGCCCCGTCTCTGTCAGGCCACGCCCCCTCTCACTCCGCAGCCATTCTGCAACGACACACAGAAACATTAAATGAAATAGATTAAATGCACCTATGCGAAGCGCTTTGCTAAGCCACGCCCCGACTCTGTAAGGCCACGCCCCCTGCCACTCCGCAGCCAACAGGGATTGAAAAAATAAAGGTAAAAATCAACTTCTGTCAGCTGCAGGGATGGGTGGGAGGTTGACTTTCTTTCTGCAATGACACACAGAAACATTAAATGAAATAAATTAAATACACCCATGTGAAGCGTCTTGCTAATCCACGCCCCCGACTCTGTCAGGTCACACCCCCTCCCACTCTGCAGCCAACGGGGATTGAAAAAATAAAGGTAAAAATAAACTTCTGTTAGCTGCAGGGGTGGGAGGGTGAATTTCTCTCTGCAACGACACACAAAAATTTTAGATAAAATAGACTAATTATAGACTACAACTGTTCGAATCGTCTTGCTAAGTCACGCCCCCAACTCTGTCAGACCACGCCCCCTCCCACTCTGCAGCCATTCTGCAACGACACACAGAAACATTAAATGAAATAGATTAAATCACCTATACGAAGCGCTTTGCTAAGCCACACCCCCAACTCTGTCAGGTCATGCCCCCTCCCACTCCGCAGCCAACAGGGATTGAAAGAATGAAGGGAAAAATAAACTTCTGTCAGCTGCAGGGGTGGGAGGGTGAATTTCTCTCTGCAATGACACACAAAATTTTAGATGAAATAGACTAATTTCAGACTACAACCGTTCGAAGCATCTTGATAATCCACACCCCCAACTCTGCCAGGCCACACCCCCTCCCACTCCGCAGGCAACGGGGATTGAAAAAAAATCAGCTGCAAGGGTGGGAGGGTGAATTTCTCTCTGCAATGACACACAAAAATCGTAGATGAAATTGACTAATTTTAGACTACGACCATTCAGTACTAATAAAAGATGTTTTTTTCCACTGCTACCCATTGCGGGTCCCATAAATTACCATGTCATCAACCTGTAATTCATGCCACTCTGACCCCCGCCCCAGATCTCGGGAAACCACGCTCCGACTCTGTCAGGCCACGCCCCCTCCCACTCCGCAGCCAACGGGGATTGAAAAAATGAAGGTAAAAATCAACTTCTGTCAGCTGCAGGGATGGGAGGGAAGTTGGATTTCTTTCTGCAACAACATACAGAAACATTAAATGAAATAGATTAAATATACCCGTGCAAAGCAATGTTTTCTTCCACTGTTACCCATGGCGTGTCCTCATAAATTACCATGGCATCGACCTGTAATTCTGGCCACCATCAAAAGAAGGACTTAAAACCCCACCCCAGGTCTTGCAACGTCACGCCCCGACTCAGTCAGGCCATGACCCCTCCCACTTTGCAGCCAATGGAGATTGAACAATTGAAGGTAAAAATCAACATCTGTCAGCTGCAGGGATGGGAGGGAGGATGACTTTCTCTCTGCAACGACACACAGAAACATTAAATGAATAGATTAAATTTACCCGCGCAAAGCAATGTTTTCTTCCACTGCTGCCCATTGTGTTTCCTCAAATTACCATGGCATTAACCTATAATTCAGGCCACCCTGAAATGAAGGACTTAACCCCCCCCGTGTCCCATTAAACCATGCCCCCTCCCACTCCGCAGCCAATGGGGATTGAAAAAATGAAGGTAAAAATCAATTTCTGTCAGCTGCATTGACTTTCTCTCTGCAACGACACACAGAAACATTAAGTGAAATAGATGAAATATACCCAGGCGAAGCCAGGTCTTTCTGCTAGTCTTTGAATAAATCTAACTGTCATAAATTTTACAACAGGTCATTTAGCATCTATGAAAATGTCTTAGATTACTATCACAGCAATTACATATATGAGCGATGTCACAATTTTAAAAAAATGCATGAATCCTATGATTATAGCTGACTTTACTGACTATCATTACCATAACATTATAATTTATATTGCAGGAAGTATCATTCATATTTAATCTGTTAATATTTACATGTGTTTATGTGTCTGTGAATTGGTGGAAGAAAACCCCTTGTAATATGTGCAGGGGATTTGGAATATTGAAATGATATTATAGAAATGACACCTGCATCTATGCTCTGTAATACTTCAGTTAACAAAAGTGGCTGTATTCGCTGTAATGAGATATATTTATGTATTACCGGTATATTAGATAATTGCTAATACATATTGCCAGTGGCATTATATAGGCCATACTGTGCCGTCAGTCGTGCGGTATTGGCCCTATAATTGGTATCATCAATGTATTAGTGTCCATACAAATGTGGCAGCTTTAGCAGGGTTCATAGAAGTGCTGACATGTCAGTATCTAGACTGGATGCTACTACTATTCTGGTTGCTGATATACAGTTGGAATCCTAAAGGGGTTGTTCAATGAAAAAATATTCCATACCATCACCTGGATATGAATACTTTTGTAATTGCATGTAATTAAGCATGTAGTATAGCCACTGAGTTATTCAATAAAATGTATCTGTATAGCACCACCTGCCGTTTGTTATTTTTTAAATTTCTCTGTCCACCTTGCTGAGGTGGTCGCACATGCTCAGTTCCATTCTTCAATTGCCACCAATCCTATCTGCTGTTAGAAGCTGAGACAGCTATTGGAAACTACAGGAGAAAGGGCACACTCACTGAGAAAGGACACATCCTACCACATGTGAGGTACAGGGCTGGCTTTAGCTATTTTAAAATGAGATTGTCATGTACTATATGATGCCTGATTTTAATTTTTTACATTAATCGTGGGAAAACCCATTTAGGCCACTTTCCCGTGGTCAGTGTTTGATCAGTGAATGCCATCAGTAATTATGAGCCAAAACCAGGTGCGGGTAAAAAAAAAGATCAAGTGCAAATCTTGTCATTATACCTTATCTCTGTGTAGGATCCACTTCTGACTTTGGTTCACAAACACTTATTGTGTGAAAGCGGCCTTAAGATTTCCTTTCAAAATGTTAAAATTAGAGAAGTTTTAAAAAATTTGATTCGGCTGCTTTGTTTTGTTATAAATTACTTTGTCACGATTTGCTTTCCATTGTACGAAGTGGGCACAATGATGCGGAATGGCAATGGTGCTGCCTGTCATTTAACCCCTTCAGTGCTGATTTCGGCATATGTAACTCACGTTCAGCTGCTCAGGGATAAATCAGGGGTTAATCAGATGGCCTTTCTGTGATCAAGTGGAGGAGGTGGGTATTACTTATTTTACTTTCAGCCACCATTTTTAGGAAAAATTGATTAGTTACCATGAAGTGTGAGGAAATTCGGCTTTGTGGTGAATCTAATTTTTCCTGAAATTCAGATTGAAGTCCACTTTGGATACTTTGATTTGGTAATGGTCACTATGCCAGCTACACATCAGCTTTGAGAACAGTGCTAGACTTCTCATCATCCATTGTGATCTCTAAGTTAAAATCTTCGCCAAGCCCAAAAATTGCATAAAATAAAATAAAAAAAATGATAAACTCATCTCCAGCTCCTTTTTCTGCACAGTTTTTCCGGTAGTCCTGCTACCGGAAAAACAGCCAAGGACAGTAATTGGCAGCAACAGTCATGTATCACTGGACCATTGTCGCAGAGATTGGCGAAGATTAGCGAACAATTTTTTATCTTAAGTAATTGTAGAGGTTGCCGAAATTTTTACCCAGGATAACCCCTTTAAGCTAGTAATGTCCATATTTCTAGCCGCCACAGAGAACATAATAACTGTTCCGCCCTGCTTGCTGCTACCACCACTGACTTCACACTTAGTAGAAGTTGCAGAAATGTACCTTATTTTATCTGCTCTGATCTTAGTTATCGGTAAGAGAGCCTGGTGTGTAGAGCCATGGACAATGAACAGACCATATATAAAACATTCATTCTCGATAAACGATTGCTTTTGTGATCATTCATCCAAATACAGATTCATTGTTAGCTGAGAGCACATCCTTCTTTACACTGAATGATCGGCTGCCAGCAAACGATTATATGTGCGACATAAAACACAAGATTATCCAACGAGTGTTTGTTCATTTGTTGGGTGATTGGTGGCACCTTTCCATTGTACCATTATTGAGAATGAGCGTTTATACAAATTTCATTACCAATAATTGTACCGATCCTCAGTCTGTACAAAAGGGCCATAAGCGTCTTTATATACAGGCAGTTCAATGACACTGCAAGTCAATTGGCACTCTATTAGGACCTTTTACATAATTGTCCAAACAAATGACCACATGAACTACATTTGTTTCCAGTATGGCCAGCAGCGCATCCCGTGTATATACAGGGCCATGTACGGCCAAGTGATCATTTTTATGTACACATAAAAGATGAGATCAACCGAAAAACAAGCTGACTAATGGCTGGGCACCTTTACGTGAGGCATGGATTGGAAACAAGTCTTCATATATGGAATGGTAAGTGTCAAGTGAGTTCAGGCAATGAAAAGGTCATTACTACTCTGGTCTTTAACCATTTGTAGACTGCCCATTGACTATATATGTACGGGCAGTGGGCATATACCTCTACATGGATGTTTCTAAACGTTCTTGCAGAGATGGCAGCGGCACACTAATCATGCAACAATGGGAGTGGGATGCAAGTTGTCAGTGACAGCAGGACTCCCCATAGAGAAGACAGGAACAGTTTTTCACCATTCCTGCCTTCCCCATTGCTCAATGAGTGCTGTTTATAGAGATCAGGAAATGGCAAAACCACTTCTTGCTCTGGTCCCAGCGGTCTTCTTGGGCATCTGCACAAGATGCTGGGTCTTAGCAGACCTAGATCAGCTCTGCAGTGAGGTTTTAGAGTCCTGTATAACCTCTCAGGGGGCTGTAGTCCTCCTGTAACTGGGGCTAATGTGACAGTTACTGGAGAAATTAGTAATAAATGTAAAAGAATGTAATCTTAAAAGTCCCCCAAAGGTCTTATTAAAAAAAAGTGAAAAACAGACTAGTTTTACCTTTTTAAAGGAGTTATCCAACCCTATAATGACTCCCACTGATACCCGAGCACCTCCTTATCCCTACACATCCGCCACTGCATCTCCTGCTCACGTGGATCAAAAAAATCTGGGAATGGAAGTGGGTGACTAGTAGCAGGCCGCGACAGGGATGAGCCTTATCCGCCATGCAGGGATAAGAAGCGATGAAGAGCAGGGTAAGTATAACCTATATGAGGGGCCCGGGCATTAGGGGGGTCATCATAGGGGTTGGATAACCTCTTTAAGCATCAAAAGCAATAAAAAACCTAAAATAAAAATGACATAAAATAAAGCCCTATGTATGACAAAATAAATTGCAAAAATTATTTTCATAACTAAATGAAAAAAGTTAGGACTTTTAAAAAACTCATGTGCTAAAAAAATCTGTCTTGACCTTACTATTTTCCATTGTGCACTGTTTATCCTTCTGTCATGCTGTTACTTTTTCTCTCCTTCTCCATCATCCACAGTCCTTCTTTTCCATTAGCAATAATGCAGTGATCAATAGTAGATCTTAACCTTAATAGGTTCTATGGCGGTATATTTAACCCCCTCTCTTGGTGAACCCCAGGGCTGCTATTTTAGTAGCTATATCTTTGCTGGATAAAAATATTAGCTGGGTAGTGACATTTCAGTTGTGGAACTTAGTGCAGCTATTACTTATCACTATATGTATTTATTTGTAAAGTGCATATATAAAATATTATCTCTGATGTAAGAAATGTTTGTATTGTTATTTTTGCTTAGTGTCATATGTAGTAGACGCCTTGAGAACAAATTTACAGCCAATACAACCATTAAAGAAAAACGTGTAAACTAATCTGTTAACAACTTGTAATAATATAAAACCAGGCCAAAGTAATTAAAAGAAACTGAATGTCATAGTCAATGCAGAAGTGTCATAGTGATACTCTGACTAGACTAACTACTCACCGGTCTCCAACTATTTACACACTGACTATACAGACTTTGCTCATTAAATAAAAGATGCCTACTTCTGTGTCATAAAAGGTGTGGTTTCTGCTTCGAGCTGACGGAGTTAATATATGTATGACAAGCTATCACAGTGATATATGCATATGTCAAAGTGTATATATAACAATGAAAATTTACTACCTCACTGCTCACTGTAAAGATAAAATATACATATTACAATACGTAAAGAACTAATTAAGGTGATAGGACCCTCATGTTTAGGATCTGGTTAAGTGGTGGCAGCACCAGAGGAAGACCTTCTCTAATGTATGACTCCGTTTGGCATATTAAAAAAAAATAAAATAAAATAAAAGATATGGAATATAGATATGTTATCCACTGCCCTAAACAAATACTACCATCAATGACTGCAAAACAGCTCTGCCTGTCATTAGATTGTATTGTGAACCACAGACTCATCAGATACAGTTGAAGTGAAACTGAAACTTGGCCCCCCCCAGGTTCGATTGGGACCAATTGTTTATACTTGGCTGTCGGGTTGTGTCACTTCAGCAAGTGCCATTTATCACGTAGAGAATGTTAATACAAGGCACTTACTAATGTATTGTGATTGTCCATATTGCCTCCTTTGCTTGCACACTATAGAAAAAAGCATCACTGATCTCCCACGGTCCCGGCCACCAGAGAGGCCAGCACTTTTTCCTATAGTGTCCAAGCACGGCCACTGCTGCAGGATTGAAGGGTGGTCATAACTAGTGAAACGAGCAGTGTATAATGTGATTGAAAAATGAATCCAGCCAGCAAAGGAGGCAATATGGACAATCACAATACATTAGTAAGTATATTATATTAACTTTCTTTACATGATAAATGGCACTTGATGAAGTGAGACAACTCCCCCAAACTCACCTGTCAACCAACGGAAAGCCCAGGTATTACTGCATAAATTGACAATTTTAACATAAAGGGTTTATATCAATGAATAGGCTTCACAGACTGAAAGTTTGAAGCTACATTAAAGAGGTTTTCCTGTTTGCATCAACATCCTTTAAAATAATGATCTTTGAAGGTAGCTTTAATTTTGTAATGTATTTCTTATACTTTTATTGCTTATATATCTTCTGTCCTGGGCTGTGGTCACATGACCATGTCCATGCAGCTTTTTCCTATTTCCTGTGATGTTATGTCCATGGAGGCAGTGATAGGAGGGGGGTGTCTATGTTACTAGCTGGGTTGGAGGAGCTATAAACTAGCTGGGCGCCATTAGGGGCGGTGCTGGAGCTGTGGCAGAGAAAGAAGAAGTGCATCATGGATTTGGTTGGATACAACAGGAGGTGCTAATTACAACCATAATAATCCCAGAAAACCCCCTTTTAAGGAAAGTAGTAGACAAACATATACAGAATTAGAAATAAAGAGACTAACCACTTTAACAGTAAGGAAAGTGTCCACCACTTGAATAATAAAAGGATTTGTCTGGAATAACCCCAGGTGATTGAATATCATCACTGGTAGAGAATGTATATGAATGCTGCAACATTGGAAAGGGGTTGCCCAGATGGAATAGCTCATATAAGTAACCTTATACATGCATTGCAATAATGATCTTGTTCCAGCTGGTATGAGAGTCTTGTAATATCAGTAGTCCATGTCCATGTCCAATCTCTCCCAGTGGGATTGGCTACCAGAGTATTCACCCCTTCCACTGCACCATGCTCCAGGCTTCTTGTGGCCATCCCTGCCTCTTTGTCAGTGCTCTAGCTGGTGCATGCCCCTATAGGGGGCACATGCTCTTCCTGGCTTTTAAAAGGCTAGCACGGGCTAATCTTTCCCAGGCAACAGTATGGAAGGGTTTCCTGATTTATATATGGCACCTTCCCCATCTGGAAGATGCCTGAGCAAAAGGTTCCTAGCTTGTTTAGTCTCTGTAAAGATGTACTTATAATGTATTCTGACCTCCCCGTATCTTGATTCCTGCCTGTCACCATAATGACCCTGTGTAACCTGCCATGACCTATTGCCTGGTTACCGTATTGCATGAACTCTGCCTGTCCTGACCTCAGCTTGCCCTCTTATCATGCTTCCATCTGTCCCCTTAGTGCCGCTTACCAGTGTCTCTTGACCTGCCTGGGGTTAGCAACCTATAAATGAAGACTAGGTAGCAGACTAGTGGCCCCTCCAGGAAAGTTCAGATCCCTATATAAGGGTGAAAGGGTGTATATTAGGAGACCACCTGACAATGCCCTCAGAAGTCCAGAGCTCAATTCACAACTCTACAGGATTTAAATGAAATCCCAGTTTCTCGCTGACTCAATGTCTGCACATAGCTTATTCTTGTATTTTGCCTTTTCAGAAGTGTAGTCCTCACAACAGACACTGTATAACTAACTGTTCCCCATTATTTAGGCTCTCAGCTAAGCTGTTTGGAATCCATCTAACTATGAGGGGCCATTCTTCACACGAACGTGGGGCCACCATGCCGTGTTGTGGACCAGACTCCACAGGTCCGCAAAACATGGCCACTGGCCATGTGTGCTTTGCAACGTGGGGCAGACTTATTGACTTCAATGTGTCTACAATCCATAAGATGCCGCAAAGGATAGTATCTTAAATATGGAACTTAAATGTGCTTTTGGGTTCGTGCCTCCACTCTGAAAAAGATAGGAAGGACATGTCCTATCTTTCATCACATCTTGCAGATTGCGGTCCACACCGCAATGCAGAGCACACATGGCCGATGCCCATGTTTTGCAGACCTGAAGTTTGCTGTCCGCAGCATGGGCATGGCGGCCCCATGGTTGTTTGAATGCCCTCTAAGCTTGTAAACTGTTTTTAATACCAACCAGAAGATTTGTTACTCAACTTTTGGTTATGTGTTTAGTATCCGTATCTACTGCACACAAATCCTATAACCTGTTTTATTTCTCAGAATACTATTACAATTTACAAAAATATTTTATGTATACTTTTTAAAAAGTGAAGCATTCAAAATAAAGCATAAAAAAGGTAATCAAATGGATTGTACGGCTGATTATTTTTTTTTAAAGATTAAAACAGCATAAATAAGTGACCTTAATAATCTCCAGCCACTCGCTACCATTCTGGTGCTTTATGGTTCCACACAAGTCTCTACTTTCTAGTCCCCTTCAGCACACAGGAAAGTCTGCTCAGCCAATCACTGACCAACGTGATTTGCCACTGTGGCCAGTGATTGACTGTCAAGGAAATAGAGACTAGTAGGGGACTGGGGAGCATCAGAACAGGAGAAGCTGGGAACCAGTAAGGCTGAATTCACACCACTGCTATTTACGTATTTCCATTGTTCTGATGCGCTGGAGGAGCAGGACATTGAAAATAATGGAAGTGCCAGATATGGGACATAACTGATCCAAAGGAGCCAAATAATTGACTATAATGGGGTCCATTCGGTTTCTCGTTTGTGATTCTGGATTTCTAGCAGAGAAAAAAACATTTTTAATGATCTGGTGATAAACCAAACCATTGCATGCACGTGCACACCATTATAATAGTAAAGATGGCTCACTTGTTGGACGTTGTTCAATAGATAAAATATAGTCAGAGAACTCACTAATCTGATGCCAACATACTAAAAGGAAATACTATAAATTGTAAATAGTGAGTACCTCCAGGAATATATAAAAAATATACGGTATATTATATTTATTGATCAGGAACAAATATCAAATACGAATAAAACAGCACACCATTATGTAGTTGGACTATAGGGTTTCAAAATTCATCTTCCGTAAACCTCCTTTCGCAAATTAAAGATACATTTTGGTTTTGACAAATGCATCTTATTTCTCATATATTTAAAAGTTAAACATTTTTCTTATATTTTTGCTGTATCAATTCCTCCCCGTTTTCCAAATTGCTTTTTGCTGTAGTTCATTAGGAGCCTATATTATTTACTTTCAGAGGATAAGAATGTGTCTTGGCCAAGTCATGGACATTCATGATGTCAAATGCACATACTGTAACTGTATCAGTGCGCCCATCATATGATCAGGACAGTTTTTTGTCCCCCCCCCACCCCTTCCCCAAAGTAAACAACGAATGATCCTATTGAATGATTGCAAGCAGAGATCTTGAAAATGATGGCTACTTGATGCAAAAAGTTTACCGGAAGATTGTCTAACTTTTTATTATAAAAGATAACATTGAATTCTATCACATTCAATGCTATTATGTACATAGTCATTAGTGGGTGATGGAGGGCATTCGGTTTGTTGCAATGTTATTTGTGTACTCTAGTAGTTTTTTAATATTTTGCTTCTGTCTAGTTGCATTCTCAGGCACCACAAAATTCTGTTGCATGTTGCCAATCAATAGAGGTAAAGGCAATCTTAATCGTTTCTGAGCAGCACATTAGAAAGAGTCTGTTTTACCATTGGCTAGTGTCATTTCACTGCAAATTGAATTTTACTGTCCTAAATCAGTTGATTTCACAAAATGATGATCAGAAATCTTCTTTTCATCATTACAATAATATAACACAAATAATAAGAATTGTAAAGGCTGATTGGCTTTAAATACACAACATGAAATGATAATGGATCTAAGAATATAATTCTTAACGCTTCTCATTGATGATATTGACTGTGTAGTAATCCCATAAAAGGAGATTATACCTGTAGCACTAATTTATAATTAACGCAGGAAATGTTATATGAGAGCTCACTCCGGATATGTAGGTTTATGCCCTTCTAGTGACATTCACATACTAAATTTTATGGGTGGGTAGAGATCAATTGAATGCTTGACTATAATTATGACAAAAAAAAAGAATGACACATAGCACAGCTCTTTTCATTTCAAAAAAGGCATTGTTAAAGGGAATCCAAAAATGACACATTAAAATCAGGTTTTTATTTTAGCATTGTACTTTATATCCATTTCTGAAGCACACATAACATGCTGACATTTCATGTTTTAGCAGCTGTCTTGCTTTGCTGTGTATATGAGGACAGGTCAGTAGGGAGGGTCAGTAGGAGATAGGGAATTTAATGACAGAAGACAGGAGCTACTGGAGACAGAGATAAGGCAGTGTAGTGACACTATACAGAGACAGATAAAGCTTGCCATGCATCTCTGCTGCCTGTTTTTGCTTTTTTTTTGTACTGAAATACTTCCTGCGGACTGTAATAGTCTATTGAAATTTCTCAATCAATCTCATTCATATACAGACAATGCAGGAAGGAATATGACAGATACAGAGTTTTTATAAAAAGCAGCTTTAACAGACTGCTGATAGGAGGAATTGGCCGAATCTCACACTTACCCTCCCACCCCTTTCTAATTCAACCTTATCTCTAGTATGGGAATCAATAAAAACAAGACTCCTTCCAATTTGTTCAACACCTTTATTGTTGGGTGGTGATCGGCCACAGCAAATTTTAAAGGGTTTCTGTCACCACTTTTTAGCATATTAAACAGAATGACATTTCCATTTTGCAAATGTCACCTGATGCTAAATATGTAATTGATTTTATTGCTACTGGCCCCGTTTTTGTGTTATATTAATTTTTATTATATGTAAATTAGCCTCCTAGGAGCAGGGGGGGGGCGGCTCCGTTTGCCCACCTTGAAAAACACCTCCTTTTTCTTGATTGACAGGGCCAGGCAGCTCGCTCCATTTGCTGTCGGCCCTGTCCACGATCCAAATCCCGCGCCTGCACCGTGCATCCTTCATTCGGCGCAGGCGCAGTGAGTGTAGCAGGCTGGCAGGATCCCAGGTTCCTCACTGCGCCAAATGAAGGACGCACGGCGCAGGCGCGGGATTTGTATCGCGGACAGGGCCGGCAGCAGATGGAGCGAGCTGCCTGGCCCTGTCAATCAAGAAAAAGTAGGCGTTTATCAAGGTGGGCAAACTCTTTATAACCGTATGAACCAAAGAACACACTGACGGAGCATTATGCCAACCGATGGACTCCCAGCAGGCAAGTCCGCCATACGCCTTTCAACCTCCTGATCTGTTTACTGCCGCTTGCTGTGACTTGTAAGGCTCAGAAAGCAAATTCAACACTAAAAACAGAAAAACATGTCAGCAAACACATAGATACATTAAATAAAACAGTTTCAGTAGAAAATTCCCAGACTAAGGGCGGGACCAACACGATTCCGATCCCAAGAGGAAGAGCAGGGGGAGGAGGCAGGGCATATAAACCCTATGGGAGGGCCCTTAGGTCCCGTAGGAGGGCTAGCAAACCACCCCCCCAATAGGAAAAGAGGAAGGGGGAGCTACACTAAATTAACCCCTTCCAGTAATGACGCTGCATCTGCTCTCCACAAAAGAAGGAGTGAGATAAGCCCTTCAACCCCGGCCATAACCATCATAGGGGGCAAAAGGGGCATCAGCAGTCTCTGAGCCCCCTCCCTATGCCGTCGGACGCCCCTCCAGTATAAAAAATAGCAAACACATTAACTCACATTTTAAGGGCCTTGCAACTTTTTTTCTCATACAATCTGTGCCATTTTTTTGGTTCACCTTTTTTGCCATACATATATTATCAGCATGCACTAGTAAGTAATGGTCTAAGGTAAGGCAACAAAGAGATGATGTAAGCAAGGAAAATGTCTAATTTCCAACAACATGCACTAAATCTATCATATGCCATGTGCCACTGTGATAGATTTTGTGTGTTTTGTGACTGAATGATGTAGGTTTAAGCTTTTTAACTCTTGCACAACATTAGTAAATGTGAGCCATTATTTATGTTCTACATTTTAACTCAATTTGATGTAAATTTCCAGAACTGTAGCTATGCACTTAGTACAAAGCAGCATAAATATACACCATCACTAGCGAGTACCGGCTATAACTAACAGCAGACATAGATGAGGGAATAAATGAATGCTCCCAGTCTGTCATCTTTACCCTTGTGTTAGACTGTGTCTCTGGTAGGACCTCTCAGTTTTGTACTGACAGGCAAAATACACTGCAGTACAGTAGAGATCAAGTGAATGCATGGTCAAATTCCTTAGTGGGACTTAACCACTTCCAGACAGGGCTATTTACCCCCTTCCTGACCAGGCCTAATTTTGCAAATCTGACATGTGTCACTTCATGTGGTAATAACTTTGAAACGCTTTTACTTATCCAAGCCATTCAGAGACTGTTTTCTTGTGACACATTGTACTTCATGTTAATGGTAAATTTGAGTCAATATGTTTTACCTTTATTTATAATAAAATCCAAAAGTTAACAAAAATTTGAAAAAAATCACTGTTTTCTAAATTTGAATCTCTCTGCTTTTAAGACAGATAGTGATGCCTCATAAAATATTCATTAATTAACATTCCCCATATGTCTACTTTATGGTGGTAGTGTAATTTAATTTTTTTAGGATGTTAGAAGGTTTTCAAGAAAATTTCCAAAGTCAACTTTTTTAAGGACCAGTTCAGTTCTGAAGTCACTTTGAGGAGCTCACATAATAGAAACCACCCAGAAATTATCCTATTCTAGAAACTACACCCCTCAAACTATTGAAAACTGGTTTTAGAAATGTTGTTAACGCTTTAAGTATTCCACAGGAATTAAAGCAAAATAGATGCCAAATTTCAAAATTTCACAGTTTTTGCAGATTTTCCATTTTAATTAATTTTTCCTGGAACACATCAAGGGTTAACAACAAAACAAACCTTAATATTTATTACCCTGATTCTGCAGTTTGCAGAAACACCCCATATGTGGTTGTATACCGCTATATGGGCACACGGCAGGGCACAGAAGGCAAGGAGCACCGTATGATTTTTGGAGGGCAGATTTTGTTGGAATGGTTTTTGGGCGCCATGTTGCATTTGAAGAGACCCTGAGTTAGCCCCACAGTGAAAACCCCCAAAAAGTGACCACATTTTGTAAACTACACCACCCGGGTGTAGTGAGCTCTTGACCCTACAGGCATTTCATAGAATTTATAACCCTTGGCTTTGAAAATGAAAAATTATATATATATTTTTTCACAAGAAAATGGTGCGTTAGACCCAAACTTTCTTTTTCACAGAAGATGACAGGAGACTATCCCCCCACAATTTGCTCCTCATTTTCTCCTGAATACAGTAGTTCACCAATTGTGGTCGTAAACTGTTATTTGGGGATACGCCAGGGCTCAGAAGAGAAGGAGCGGCATCTGGATTTTCTAACATGGAATTTTCTGGCATGGTTTTTAAGAGCGATAACCTTTTGATTTTTTTGTTGACTGAGCTATGTCACGGCTTATTTTTTGCGGGACAAGCTGTGCTTTTTATTGGCACCATTTTAGGGTACATTTTGCTTTCTAATTACTTTTTATCTCATTTTCTGGGAGGTGAAGTCACAAAAAAAAGCTGTTTGGTGTAATTTTTCTATATTTTTTTTACACTGTACTTGATGGGGTAGATTATGTGATATTTTTTATAGATCCAGTTGTTATGGATGCAACAATACCAAATATGTCTAGTTTTTATTTTTATTTTTACTTTTTACACAATAAGACCATTTTTAGGACAGAAAATCATGTTTTTGTGTTGCCATTTTCTTAGAGCCATATTTTTTTAAAATTTTTTTGGCTATGGTCTTGTGTGAGGGATTGTTTTTGCGGCATGAGATGTGGCATGAGATTTTTATTGTTGTTTTTATTGCTACCATTTTGGGGGTACATACAACTTTTTGATTGATTGATATTATGCTTTTGGGAGGTGAAAAAAGCTGTTTTGGCATAATTTTTATTAGTTTTTTTTACGCGGGTTCACTTGAAGATGTAGATCATGTGATATTTTTGTAGAGCCAATTGTTACAGACGCAGTGATACCAAACATCTATTTTTATATATTTTGTTATTTTTACACAATAAGAGCATTTTTAGAAAAAAAAAAAAAAACAGGTTTTGGTATTCCAATTTTTTTAGAGCCATATTTTTTCATTTTTCTGGCTACAGTCTTGTGTGGAGGCTCATTTTTTGCAAGATGAGGTGATGTTTTTATTATTACCGTTTTGGAGTACATACCACTTTTTGATTGATTGATATTATGTTTTTATGGAGGTGCGGTAACTAAAAATTCTGTTTTGGAGTAATGTTTATTTATTTTTTTTTTATCACCTGATGGGGTAGATCATGTGATATTTTTATAGAGCCGGTCGTTGCGGACGTGGTGATACCAAATATGTCTCTATTTTTATATGAAACTTTTTTTTATAATACTCTTTATTTTTTTATTTTTTATTTTATACTTTGTGTCCCACCTCTGGGGGACATTTAACTTCATTTTTTCCCCACTATTGATATCTCCTGTAACTAGGGCTAAAATAGTAGCCCCAGTTACAGGTGAAATACACCCCCCAGGGAAGCTGTACAGTATAATACATTGCTGTACAACCTCATTGCAGGGCTGATCCACGTCTGTGCAAGACCCGACAGCTCCTGCACTCATCCGGCCCCGGCGGTCACATGACCACCGGCCAGGAAGCAGCATAGTGCTTCTTGATCTGTATGCACAGCGCTCATTGAGTGCTGTGTATACTGTGATCTAGAAGGCAGGGACACCCAGGAACGGTCCCTGGAGTCTCTATTGGGTACCCTGCTTCACTGACAGCGCGCCTCTGGCACATCAGCTGCACGATTAGTGTGTAGTAGTGTGCAGCTGCTTTCTCTCGATGGACGTTCAGAAATGTTCATTTAGAAATAAATAACCACTTCCCGGAAGGTTATAGTCTATGGGCGGATGGGAAGTTGTTAAAATATAAAAGAAAATTAAGTAAAAAAATAACTATACAAAAAAGAAAATAACACTAAAATATTTTCCCCCTTACAAAATACTTTATTATACAAAAGTAGAAAAAAGTAGACAAAATTTCAATGTAACTGTAATGGCTCTTACTGAGAAATGAAAGCACTTAATTGTCCCGCATCCTGAAAGCTGTGTGTACCTCATAATGGCACCCATATATACTACAGCTCATCCTCCAATCCCTCATTCAGCTCTGTTGATAAAATCAGAATCTTGGAATATTATGGTACAAAAAAAATATATTTAAGGAGGGAATTTATCACTATAGTCATGTTTGAGGCTATTTTTTAGGCTGGAGTTGCTTTCTGCACAGCTCCAAATTTATGAAGTGAAAGTACGCTGGGGTGGAGGAGCAACTTTTTTTCCAACTTTTTAAAAAGTCGGAAATCATAAATGTGTAGTACCCCAAAGAGGGCACTAACATTCTAACACCTAGCTGTCTCTAATGGTTAGTAAAGAATGTCATATGTGTATTTAATTCTAGTTCCTCTGATACTGTACCTTAATAATATTATTATTCAACTGTTATTACATATATTGTGCCTGGTTATCCAGCAGGTGGCAGTGTATCTGGCAGAGAGAACCTTTAGATAGAGTGGACCTAACCATCCATTCTCCCCCTTTTGGGCAGAAGTGAGCTAGTTCTGCTTCCTACCAAGGGAGGGGTTGGAGGAAGCTATAGTTGAGTCAAAAAGTTGGAGCTATAGCTATAGTTGAGTCAAAAGTGGAAAAGTTGAAACGTGGAGCTGAGAGTTGGAGCAACAAAGTGAAGTAGCATGGTGTGGTGAGGGAGTGTTTCCCCTCACTGCTGCAGGAGCTTTGTGGAAGAAGCTCAGAGAGCAGCCCACTCTTGATACATAAAAGGACTTAGTACCTCTGAGAGGCAAAATGGAGCCAAAGGCCCCTGTTCATCAAAATGGGTCACAGGACACCTAACTCTCATAAGAAACAGTAACTGAAGCTGATAGGCTTAGCACAGCAGAGAGATAAAGCAAAGTATTCAATTTCCCATTCCAGTGTACCCTTAGCCTGCTGTAGCTAAGAGAAAGATCAAGTATTGTTTGGATGACATGTTTTTTTAAGTTTCTCCACAAAAAACATTAAACTTCAGCAAGTCTGGACTCTACTTACTCCACCAACTACATCTCCTTTGTTGCTGCGGAGCCTAACCCCCGGGGTGCGACGGTATCCAGGTAGGAGTACTGTGACACAAACTATTAGGCCCACAACATACCACTTGGCATTCCTAAACACTGGTACCCAATTGGCCCTGGGGCGCGGCCTTCTGCAAATGAGACACAAAAGTATTCATAATCTGTAATCCCAACAAAGTTTTTAGTCCACATTTTAAAGTGGCGAAGCTCAACAAAAGTTTAAAAAAAATGTGACATTGCTTGTGATGGCATAGGAAATGTAATAGGCCCTTTTCACACGAGCGAGTTTCCACCCGGATGTAATGCGTGACGTGAACGCATAGCACCCGCACTGAATCCTGACCCATTCATTTGAATGTTTCAATTTTTTTTCACGCATCAGTTCTGCGTTGCGTGAAAAACGCAGCATGTTCTGTATTTTGCGTTTTTCACGCAGCCCTGCCCCATAGAAGTAAATAGGTCTTCAGTGAAAAACGCATTGCATCCTCAAGTAAATTCGGATGCAATGCGTTTTTCACCGATGGTTGCTAAGAGATGTTGTTTATAAACCTTCAGTTTTTAATCATGCGCATGAAAACGCATCAAAACGCATTGCACCCGTGCGTAAAAAACTGAACAACTGAATGTAAATGCAGACAAAACTGACTGAACTTGCTTGCAAAATGGTGCGAGTTTTCCTGAACTCACCCTGAACGCATCCGGACCTAAACCGTCACGCTCGTGTGAAAGAGGCCATAAATGCTTAGAAGTAGTAAAATATAACAAACTATAGAAATCTGGTATAGCTGTAATTGTATCAACTGTGACACAGTGAAGGGTCTGTTGCTTGATGGAAGGTATTTTCCTCCCAGCATCTGCTGCTAGATTGATTGACAGCCAGGTAAGGTCAAGCACTGGGCTGGATCTTAGGTGCCAGTCCGAGCTTTGCCGACACCTAACTGTTTTAAAAACCAGCTGACCGGCAGCCAGTAGAGAGAGGATGAAGGCTTGCGACCTGTTTGGGGAAGACAGGTCGATATAACCCTGGATTTGGACTTTTTTGTGCTGAAATGGAAGCATGGTGTGAATGAACACAAGGACTTTCAACTGAAGTTAAAGGGGTTGTCCGGGTTCAGAGCTGAACCCGGACATACCCAGGTTTTGACTCCGGCAGCCCTCCTGAACAGGGCATCGGAGCATCTCATGCTCCAATGCCCTCCCTTGCCCTGCGCTGGATTGCGCAGGGCAAGGGCTCTTTTGTTTGTAAACATTCACTGCCGGGCGGAGGCCGGTCACCGGCCGTAATGGGCCAGCTTTAACGTTGCCCTAGCCGTTTGAATGGCTAGGGCAGCGCTAAAGCCCGCCCATCAGCGCTGATGACGTCACCGGGCTCACTGCCGGGCGGAAGCCTCCGCCTGGCAGAGCCCGGTACGTCACCGGGCTAAATTCCTTTGCCCTGCGCTAATTAGCATAGGATGCTCCGATGCCCTGTTCAGGCGGGCTGCCTGGTTGAATTGAAAGGTATGTCCGGGTTCAGCTCTGAACCCGGACAACACCTTTAAGTGTTTTTCTAATTTGTTAAAGCCTTCTTGTGTGAATAAACACTGCAGTTGTTCAAGAACTGTCTTGTTGCCTCTGTTCTGCGTCCACTCACCCTGCCTACCAGAGCAAATTCCCACACAACTCACATAATAAAGTTAACATACCTCACAGTAAAATGTAAAAAAAACAAAAGAATTGCAGAATTAATGTTTTTACCACCCCTTCTCCAAAAAAAGAATTAATAAATACAATATATAATACATCTTACTCAAAATTTTGACACCAAAAATATGTCATACTGAAAAAACAAAACATCTATGTTGACAGCACTGTCATTAAAAAATGATGGCTCTTGGAATGCAATGATGCAAAAACAAAAACAATCTTCACCTCAAGCCCCACATTAGTTGTGTCCTCAAGAGGTTAAGATGTAAGTGTATGCCATGTGATATGATCATTGTGTGCACATGTTTAAAGGTTTGGGCAGATGGCTGTGATAGTAATCTAGTCCTGGCATGAAGGACTAGATTACAGTTAAAGTGCATTTACACGACCCAAAAATCGGGCAGATTATTGGGAACAACCATTGCTGTGAACAGTCGTTCCCGACAATCTGGCCATGTAAATGTGCCACTGATCACCAGATGAAGGAGCAAAACGCTGTCGTTCATGTAGGCACCATTGATCATGGCTTCTGGGCAGCAGATTGTGTGATCTAAACAGCGGTCTGCTGCTCAGAAACCATGATTTTGTATCAGGATGAGGGATCACAATAGTGATCGCCTGTCCTCACTCAGTGAAGGAAATGAGATTGCTGCATGTCAGAGGATAACCATAAAGGGGTTGTCTCATCTCATCATTACTAAGGTGAGACGGAAGTAAGCGCCGAACACCAGGCTGCTGGGAAACAGTGGAGTAGACCATTCGCTGTATCAGTAGCTCCCATTGCAGTGCAAGTATCTGTCACCTGACTGCCACTTACTTTGGTTATTTCCATGGTCAAAATGGGACAACCCCTTATATGTTTTTATACATTTTTTTAAAATTGTAATGTAACAGTACAATTGCCAGTAATCACAATAAACATACTGTACATTGTAAAAAATCTCATGGATCAAGCAAATATATATGTCACATATTTCATATTAAGTTACCATGGTTTCTTACTGTTTATATTTTGGGACACTTTTATGGTAAATACATTTGTTCAGTTACTATGTAGATTCATATAATCGTTCATTATGACTAAGTAGAGAATAAGTTACGCAAATACTAGAATTATTGTTAAAGATAAAAGCAGAATGATTGTAAATGCTACATATTTGGCGTGATTCACTAAATGCATTTCTTAACCATTACCTCATCTTACCTCATATTCAGTAAGTGTCTAAAAATGTCAGCTGTCTGATTCAAAATATAGACTTTCATGATACCTTGAAGCCTCAGGCAAGGGCTAGGACTAGGTAAAAGTACAACATAAACAGTTTTAAAGTGGTTAAAGCAGATGAAAAACTATTCAGTGGATAGGTGGTGTCTGATCGCTGGAGATCCCATTGCTGGTACACCCACTGATCACTAGAAAGGTGGATCCAAACCCCCTGTTTATCCTCACTTCACAACTTAATTGAGGAGAAGCTTGAATGGAGTGGTGGTCATGCATGTGTCCTACCGCTTCAATATCTATGGGCAGGGGCGTAGCTACCATGGCTGCAGACCATGCGACTGCTATGGGGCCCAGGGCAAGAGGGGGCCCAGTCTAATTTGGGATCATCCCCTCTTCTACTGGACGTGAAAACTTGGTTAGGACTCTACCCTCTAAAGGAACAACTTTTAGCAAAGGAAGCAATGGAAAAATGGCCCAAGGATCATTGAAAAAAGTTCAGGCAGAAACCCTTCTGTCCTGTGTGGGGGGCCTGGTTTGATCCTTACTATGGGGTCCTTACTTCTCTATGTGCTCCACTGGCTATGGGGCTTATGGAGTGCAGTACTATGTTGTTTCTGCAAGGTGTGTGGCGGTTTTTTTATGTGTTTATAAAAACATTCACATAAATTTTGCTGCAATTTTAGTAAACTACTGCTTCTTTTGGTTGCCATTTTGCGATAATAACAGCAAAAGAACATTGTAATACATCATGTGCGAATACACCTTAACCAAATCTTATTTGATAATTAGGATGAACACAGCTAGGCTTGATTGCAGTCAACTATGCTGACCATAAACTTCACCAACATGTGTTTTTTCCCAAATTTACTGGCTTTGTAAAAATTGCACAAAACAGTGCCCACCATTTTACATTTAAAATTCAATACACTGAGGGAAACAGGGCAGAGGAGATGAAGATGGAAGATAATATGACCCTGGGTGGGGCTCTGGTTGGTGGACTTACTTACAATGCTTTGCAGTCCTCCTGAAAGCCAATCAGGAGGGAGGGTATTGGCTGGTCTGTCAGGCTCTTTGTTAGTTCTGGAGTACAGATGCCATTGTGAGCTCAGCCATGAATGTAATAGGACATGTATGTTTTGTCTCCGACAGAAACCAGGTAGACACAGAAGCCAGCCGTATTAGGGTATTGCAGGGATAGTGTAGGGAATGTGAAGAAGATACTACATTTAGTTAAGTAGATTGACTTTCTAGGTAGAAAATCAGGTTTTATGATTAGGGACAGGATAAAGGCCTAGAAAGGACTTTTCAGCTCTCCTGACTGGTTTAGTAAATAAATGTATTTGAGATAATATAACAAGTCTGGAGCATATTTTCTTAGAACCCTAAATTATGCTGTTTCTGTGTTTTCCTCTTAAAATGTATGAATAAATTGACCACTGGATGTTACCAACTGAGGTGTGTACTTACACAGTCTTGCAATGTCCAATCGGTGCTGTTAGTGTATGGGAACACCTTTTTAACATGGGGAATGGTTATAACAGACACAATACAGATTTCCTATAAAAAAAAGATTATCCAGATGATATTTAAAAGGGCTGTGAGCCCGGAAAAAAAATATTGGGGATTACTGGTCATGGAGTGTAAGTGAAAAACAAAACAAAACTGCTCTTGTCATCCTGTGTCTCCATGTCTCCAGCCCCGCTACTTCAGTTCCCAGCTTGGCTGAAAGTTTACCAAGTCGAGTTCTGACACATCATCTCTGGAAGATGACCAAAGCAGTTGAGTGTTTTTATTTTTTATCACAAACAATGCAAAGCCATGCTTAGTTTTTTTAGGGCCCAGACATCTCCTTTAATGTGGAATATAAGCATTTACTAACGCTATCAGGTCTAGAAATATGATAGGTCCTCTTTAAGTTTAGGTATTATTATTTGTGGATTTATCTCAACACCATGATCTATTTATACCCTGAACTGTAATCGAGACAAGGGGACATTCCCTACATCTAGAGGAAAGGAAGGTTTCTGCATCAACACAGAAAAAAATTCTTTACTGTAAGAGCAGTGAGACTATGTAACTATCTGCCTGAGGAGTAGATGGGGAACTAACTAAAAGAGTTCAAGAGGGGCCTGGATGTATTTGTGGAGTGTAATAATATTACAGGTTACAGTTACAACTGGAGAAGATTAATTGATTCAGGAAGTTATTCTGATTGCCTGATTGGAGTTGGAAAGGAATTAGTCTCCCCTAAAATGAGGAAAATTGTCTTCTTCCTCATGAGGGATTTTTGCCTTCCTCTAGATCAACTTTGCAGGATAACAGGCTGAACTGGATGGTCAGATGTCATTTTTCATCCTTACAAACTATGTTACTATGTTACCTAAAAACAATTGATTCTAGACAATGAAGGATTGAGCTAAACCACTTTCTCAATAATTAACATCCAAAAGACAAAGAGCCATTACAGAAAACAAGCCTGTTCCTACAGCCCCATAACATAAAACTTGGCACAATACAAATGATATATAAGCAAATACATTACAAAATACTATATGTACACTCAACTGAGTGATACAAGTAATATGTTTAGCACTTACAAATCTAAGATAAGATGAATGACCATACCATTCACAAATGATGCCTCCAAATTGGAAAAAGGCAATGCTTATGACAAAAGGTCAATGAAAATATATGTAATCACATTGAGACAAATCATTCGAAAAATGCCTTTATAATGGTGTAATCATTGTAAAAAAAAGCATGGATTTCAAAAGCATGGATGACTTGTTTTCAGACAATGGTGGTCAGACTGTCATGATGGACTGAAGCAATCATTTGTTGTTAAATTTCACCACATGAATGACACTTTTGTCTGAAGTTGTTTGTTTTGATCAACTTTACAATATTGGGTATGGTCATCTTAACACAGTAACAATAGTAATATGGCTGATATCAAATGATAGGTGTTACTATTAAAGGGGGTGGCCACTTTCTGGTTACTGCTGACCAATGCATTTTTAAGATGAACGTACAGCACTTACTAATATAATGTTTATAGAAATGATGTGCCATTTTGTATATTTCATAAGAGCAAGTGCAAAAGTGCAAGTCTTTTGCACTAGTAACATAGTAACATAGTTTATAAGGCCGAAAAAAAGACATCTGTCCATCCAGTTCGACCTGTTTTCCTACAAGTTGATCCAGAGGAAGGCAAAAAACCCCTGTGTGGTAGAAGCCAATTTTCCTCACTTTAGGGGAAAAAATTCCTTCCCGACTCCAATCAGGCAATCAGAATTACTCCCTGGATCAACAACAACCCATATCTTGTAACTATAACCTGTAATATTATTACCCTCCAGAAATACATCCAGGCCCCTCTTGAACTCTTTTAGTGAACTTACCATCACCACCTCCTCAGGCAGAGAGTTCCATAGTCTCACTGCTCTTACCGTAAAGAATTCTCTTCTATTTTTGTGAACAAACCTTCTTTCCTCCAGGCGCAGAGGATGTCCCCTCGTCATGGTCACTGTCCTTGGGATAAAGAGATCATGGGAGAGATCTCTGTACTGACCCCTGATATATTTATACATAGTTATTAGATCTCCCCTCAGTCGTCTTTTTTCTAAAGTGAATAACCCTAATTTTGATAATCTTTCTGGGTACTGTAGTCCACCCATTCCAAGCTATGACTTTAGTTGCCCTCCTCTGAACCCTCTCCAGCTCTGCTATGTCTGCCTTGTTCACAGGAGCCCAGAACTGTACACAGTACTCCATGTGCGGTCTGACTAGTGATTTGTAAAGTGGCAGGACTATGTTCTCATCACGGGCATCTATGCCCCTTTTGATGCAACCCATTATCTTATTGGCCTTGGCAGGCAGCTGTCTGACACTGGTTTCTGCAGCTTAGTTTGCTGTTCACTAAAATTCCTAGGTCCTTTTCCATGTCAGAGTTACCCAATGTTTTACCATTTAGTATGTACTGGTGACTTGCATTATTCCTTCCCATATGCATAACCTTACATTTGTCAGTGTTAAACCTCATCTGCCACTTCTCTGCCCAAGCCTCCAGTCTATCCAGATCCACCTGTAGCAGTGTACTGTCCTCTTCTGTGTTAATTACTTTACACAGTTTAGTGTCATCTGCAAAAATTGATATTTTACTGTGCAAGCCTTCTACAAGATCATTAATAAATATATTGAAGAGAATAGGGCCCAATACTGACCCCTGTGGTACCCCACTAGTTACAGTGACCCAATCTGAGTATGTACCATTAATAACCACCCTCTGTTTTCTATCACTGAGCCATTTACTTACCCACATACAGACATTTTCTCCAAGGCCAAGCATTCTCATTTTATATACTAACCTTTTATGTGGTACAGTGTCAAATGCTTTGGAGAAGTCCAGATATACGACATCCATTGATTCCCCGCGGTCAAGTCTAGAACTTACCTCCTCATAGAAACTGATTAAATTGGTTTGACACAACCGATCCCTCATGAAGCCATGCTGATATGGAGTTATTTGCTTATTTTCATTGAGGTACTCCAAGATAGCATCTCTTAGAAAACCTTCAAACAGTTTACCCACTACAGATGTTAAACTTATCGGCCTATAGTTCCCGGGCTCTGTTTTTGGACCCTTTTTGAATATTGGCACCACATTTGCTATGCGCCAATCCTGTGGAACACTCCCTGTCAGTATAGAGTCCTTAAATATCAAGTATAAGGGTCTGGCAATGGCATTACTTAATTCTCTTAGGATACGGGGGTGTATGCCATCCGGTCCTGGCGATTTGTCTATTTTAATCTTTTTAAGATGCCCCAGTACTTCTTCCTGGGTCAGATAGGACACTTTTAAAGGGGAATTCACTTTTATATTCTGCATTTCATCTGACAGTTTATTTTCCTCAGTGAATACCGTGGAGAAAAAAATATTTAAGAGTTTTGCTTTCTCCTCATCGCTCTCTGCTACTCCCCCCTCATTACTCTGTAAGGGGCCGACACCTTTAGATTTATACTTTTTAGTATTTATATAATTGAAGAACATTTTAGGGTTAGTTTTACTCTCTTTAGCAATTAGTCTTTCAGTCTCTAGTTTGGCTGCTTTTATTTGTCTTTTATAAATTCTATTTTTTTCCTTATAGTTTTTCAATGCTTCCTCGCTCCCCTCCTGTTTTAGTGATTTAAATGCTTTCTTTTTGTCATGTATTGCTTTTTTTACAGTTCTCTTTATCCACATTGGTTTTTTCTTGTTTCTTATCATTTTATTCCTATACGGTATGTACCTCTCACAATTAGATATTAGGATGCTTTTAAAAATATCCCATTTTGTGGCTGTATTTTTATTTTCGAGGATTTTGTCCCAGTTAGTTAGACCTATGGCCTCTCTTAGATGGCTAAATTTTGCATTTTTGAAGTTTGGTATTTTTGTTCCTCCCTGAAGAAATGCTTTTTTTAATGACAATTTAAAAGTTATTATTTTATGGTCACTGATACCCAGGTGTCCCCCAACCTGCACATCTGTTGTTCTGTCCACACAGAGGTCTTGTCCATAAAATGGTTGCTGATGGAGGGTCATGTGATGTCTCCTCTGTTTAAATATACTGTACCTGCCATCTACACTTCACTGCTGTGTGTTTAGTGCAGATGCATTGTGTTTGAATGGAGAAGGCTGAGTGATGTGTCATATGGACATAGGACCATCAGCGGCCATCTTATGGACAGGACCTCTGTATGGACAGAACAAAAGGTTTGCCTAATAAGGAAGCATGACTTATGAAATATAGCAAATGTCACCGAATATCAACAAAGGCTATATTAATCAGTGCCATATAGTCATCTGACATACACATTGGTCACAAGGGGACAACCCCCTTAAGTGTTTTTTTCCTGCGATACCTGGTAAAGATGATGTGTAAGGATCTATGCACATGCACTGCAGCACTGTATGGTACCCTCATGTGACAGGGACACCATATTCTTCCCCCAAAAAACAATGCTCTAGGGGAGATTGCCTTCATAGGCACTGAAGCAAACCGTGGGAAGAAAACCTCTTTGTGCCTCTGTAAAAGGTTATCATTTTGTATAAACAATCAGACTGGATAATTAATCACTATAGCATTTTACTGAGGTTTGCACATTTCTGACAGGTTTACTCAGTCTCATTCACAGCAGCAGTTGCAAAATATATTATCATTATGATATTATTATGTATGATCAAATCTTTTGTAAAATCCTGCAAATAAGTGAGTCCTATCCTGTCACATAAAATGGTCGCTCTTTAGTATTTCTCAAAAATGTATGATTACCCTGAGCAGCTTAATTAAAAATATCCTATTGTTTTTAATGTCTCCAGCTTCTAGGCAGATCTACTTCATCAGTCTTTTTGATTACCTAAAGTAAGAGCAGTTTCACACAAGCGTATTCAGTCCAGATAACACACTTCTTATAGGAGCGGTATTTCCTGAACTGAACTCTGCTCCTCTGAAGAGAACTGGCAACATTATAATGATTTATGATACTGTGAATTCTAGTCCTTAGTACAGGTCTACTACTGCAGTCACATAATGCCATGACTACAGCACAGTAGACTGGCGGTGAGATGGGAATTCACAGCATCATAAATCATTATGATTCTGCGAGTTCACTTCGGTGGAGCACTGTATTGTCTGGGAAATGCAGCTCCCACATAGAGTATGTTTCCTGGACTGAATACGCCAATTTGTAACTGGCCTTAGGCTACTTTCCCACTTGCGTTTTTTCCTGATTTGGCAGGGATCAGCAAAAACGCTTCCGTTACTGATAATAAAACCATCTGCACCCGTTATGAACGGATCCGGTTGTATTATCTTTAACATAGCAATGACATATCCGTCATGAACTCCATTGAAAGTCAATGGGGGATAGATCCATTTTTCTATTGTGTCTTAGCAAACGGATCCGTTCCCATTGACTTGCATCGCATTCCATGATGGAAAGAAAACCACAGCTTGCTGCAGTTTGCTCTCCAGTATAGGAACACAACTAAATGCATTTTGGAAAATTCTGTTTTGTTCAGTTTCGTTTTGTCCCCCCATTGATAATGAATGAGGACTCAACGGAAGCGTTTTTCTCCGGTATTGAGATCCTCTGCCGGATCTCAATACTGGAAAATGTAAACGCAGGTGTGAAAGTAGCCTTATGCTGACAAAATGTAGGGGTCAGCTTCAGGATCAAACTATACAAGTTTGCATGCAGACACATAGGTTTGGGGACACAAACCTTCATTTTTCAGCTTGCTTTAGATTTCATTTAGATACAGTGGAGCAATAAAAAACAATTGGTCACAATTTATGGTGAACCATTTAAATAAGCTGGTGTTCATATATCTACTGCAATCCAACTAAGAAACATACAGAAACCCCAATGTCTTCTAAAGACAATTATTGCCACTATTTAGTGGGCACACGGCAGAGCCATATGGAGGCACACATAGTATCTGTGGCTCCATTCTGGGGGCCCTTCCATCCTATTTTTCTTCCATATGGCACTACATTATGGAGTTATTGTTCCATAAAAGCAATCATTCCCAGGGGGAATACCTCCAGAATACGGTATTCGGGCTCATTCTCTGGTCTTATGAAAATGATGGAAGAAAAGTATGACCCCATAGACTTGTATGGGTGCCATAGTACGACTCTAGCTAACTATTTCAGGCAATGAGGATCACTTTTCCCTGTTACTGGAGATGAAATGGAAGCTTCCACAACTATTCACACAAGGGATAAATGAGAATGAAATAAATATGCAGTATATAACAAATAAAAAGGTGATATCTCCCATTCAACTCAAACTTGTATTCTACATTTAGTTTCAGTGAAGACAGAGTAAATATAAATACTTTACTCGTTGTTATGATTTATTAAACTTAGTCATTTCTTGCCAGAAACAAAGGTGGATCCTGTCGCACAATGAAACTGCTGACTCAATACTATGGCAGAATTTTTTGGCACCAATCATATTTTATTGAGAGGTTTGGCTGCTAAGTCATTCTTAGACGCATGGGAACTTGAACCATTAGATACTTCATTGCATGTTAGATTTTACATTGGTTGTGTGCAGCTCCTCCTAGATTAAGGACACTTCACTTAAAGTCAACAGGTTCTTCCTGGATAGTGTAAAACCCGATGAGCCCTATGCTATAACATAGTGAATAAGGGCAGTTAGAAAATATATATGACACTTTGATACAGTGTACAGCTTGTATAACATTGTAAATTTGGTGTGCCTTCAAAATAACTCAGCAATCAGCCATTAATGTCTAAACCACTGGCAACAAAGTGAGTACACCCCCTAAGTGAAAATGGTCAAATTGTGCCCAATTAGCCATTTTCCCCTCTCTGGTGTCATGTGACTCATTAGTGTTACAAGGTCTCAGGTGTGAATGGGAAGCAGGTGTGTTATATTTGGTGTTATCGCTCTCACCACACTCATAATGGTCCCTTGAAGTTCAACAGGGCACCCCATGGCAAAGAACTCTCTGAGAATCTGAAAAAAGAATTGTTGCTCTACATAAAGATGGCCTAGGCTATAAGAAGATTGCCAACACCCTGAAACTGAGCTGCAGCATGGTGACCAAGACTATACAGTGGTTTAACAAGACAGGTTTAACCAAGATAAACTTATTTGGTTCAGATGGTGTCAAGCATGTGTGGCAGCAACCAGGTGGGGAGTACAAAAGACATGTGTGTCTTGCCTACAGTCAAGTATGGTGGTGGGAGTGTCATGGTTAGGGGTTGCATGAGTTCTGCCGGCTGTGTGGAGCTACAGTTCATTGAGGGAACCATGAATACCATCATGTGCCGTGACAAACTGAAGGAGAGCATGAGCCCCTCGCTTCGGAAACTGGGCCCCAGGGCAATATTCCAACATGTTAACCACCCCCAAATGCACCTACAAGATGACCACTGCCCTGCTAAAGAAACTGAAGGTAAAGGTTCTGGACTGGAAATGCATATCTCCAGACCTAAACCCTACTGAGCATCTGTGGGGCATCCTCAAACAGAAGGTGGAGGAGCGCAAGGTCTCTAACATCCACCAGCATTGTGAACTCCATGCCCAAGAGAGTTAAGGCAGTGCTGGAAAATAATGGTGGCCACACAAAATATTTTGGGCACAATTTGACCATTTCACCTAGGGGTGTACTCACTTTTGTTGCCTGTGGTTTAGACATTAATGGCTGTGTGGTGAGTTATTTTGAAGGTTTACCAAATTTAATACTGTTATACAAGCTGTACACTGGCCACTTTACATTCTTTCATAGTATCATATCTTCAGTGTTGTCCCATGAAAAGATATAATAAAATATTTACAAATATGTGAGGGGTGTACTCACTTTTGAGAGATTACTGAATATGAAAATATATTTGCTGCAATGGACACCATGATATTTACAGTATATACACTTTTACACATGGCACATTATTCTCATGTCCATGGAGGAAACAAGAGGTAGACAAAGTAGGCATCTACACCTGGTTTAGGCATAGAAAATGGTCTAAATGTAAGACAGCAAGGAAGCTGTCTTACATTTAGAATTGGCGCTGAATGTGCTAAAATTATGTATAGACCGGCACCTATTCATAACTTCGGCGGATCCACTGCCAGCTATAGGGCACATTTATTAAGACTGGCATTTTAGACGCTGGCCTTAATACGCCCTTTATTAAGGCCAGCGTCTAAAATGCCAGTCTTAATAAATGTGCCCTATAGGGCAATGAGTAGGAAGAGACTGTATATGCTTGTACACAGGCTGGCTGATCAGGTTACTAGAAGACTTGGCAATTCAAAAATGGAGTGCTCCACTGACCACCTAGAACTAGGATTCCAGCAGATAAAGATTGTAACTGATCGAGTTCAGCAAACTATCAGGATCACTGCGGATCCCCTCATATCCATGCCAGCTTGGCTTAGTTGAGTGAGCATGTATTCTCAGCAGGAAGATAAGGGGGAGGCCTCCACACACATTAGATGGTCCATCAGTCCCACCAAAACAGGCAGGTTCATACATACATCATGACAAGGTACCCAGGCCCCCTTTGTGCGGGAAGGAAGGGGTTCTCCTGAGCTATGCGCCTGATGGTGAAACAGTTACTAACTGAAGTTGTAATATAAAACTACAAGCAAAAATATTTACTGAAGATCATAATGAGGAAAAAAGCAGAAATATAATAAAACATATTGGGATGTTGAGCTAGAGTAAGAGTAAGAAAAAACTGAGAACTGAAACAGATATTTTACTATTATTCGAACAAGACAAAGTAAGTAAGGGACATAATGTATTCTTCCTAATAAAGAAATCTCCTCCTGTGTAGAATCTGATCTTTTAACACTGGTCAAATAGGTGCCGATTAGTGAAAGCCATTAGACTTTTTCTAATCAGAAAAAGAGAGCTGGTAGAATCAATCTGCGACTGTACAGTGTGGAAAATAATAATAACCCTAATAATTGTATACTTCAGGGTAAATGCTGCTATTGTATTTCCATTGGTATCTGATCTATAGACATAATGTATTGTATATTATAAAAAATTATTAAGATTTTAAAATGAATGGCCTATCTTCAGTATAGGCCATCAATATCTGATTGGCGGGGTCAGATACTCGCTGATCAACTTTGTCAGAGTCGTTCCGGCTCCAGAATTAACCAGCTACTAATAGACAGCAACTCTTGTTCTGGCAGAACCACCAAATTTATGTATTATATGGATGACTATTCATTTGATTGGGCAGCATGTAAATTACATTTTCCCTGCACCCCTTCAACTGTCTTAAAGAGTTTCTGTCACCAGAATTAAATTAAACTGGCTGACATTAGTGATGTGCTAATGTCAGCTGAACCCAACCAGCCTATTCCTAGTTTTATCCATGCCCCCGTTTCTCCATAAATGTAACTTTTATAACATGCAAATTAGCCTCTAGGTGCAGTGGGGCATTGCTCCTGCTTCTAGAAACTCCGTTCTCCCACTTCTGTCACCTCCCTCCAAGTCTTGATTGACAGGGCCAGGCAGCGTTCGCATCCTCCTGCCAGCCCTGCGTGCATGGTAAATCTTGCGCCATGCCGTTTAGTATTCAGTGCAGGTGCAGTAAGGAAGTCAGCAGCCAGTGAGCGCCCTTCCTTCACTATGCCTGCACCGAATACTAAACAACACGGCGCAGGCACGAGATTTACCATGCACTTAGAGCCCGGCAGGAGGATTCGAACGCTGCCTGGCCCTGTCAATCAAGACTTGGAGGGAGGTGACAGAGGTGGGAGAACTGAGCCTGTAGGAGCAGGAGCAATGCTCCTAGGAATAGGCTAGTTAGGTTCAGCTGACATTAGCATTCGCTAATGTCAGCCAGTTTAATTTAGGTATTTCTGGTGACAGAAACCCTTTAAGTGATTCGCCAAATGTATGAAAACTATGGGATCAGTTATAGCTTCAGTTCCCCTCCAGCATTTTCTGCTTGATGCTGGAGGGAAACTGAATCGGATCACTGCATATATGTAAAAATGATACTTAGTGATACTTACCCTGTGTAAGACTGGGGATCCTTGGGCCCATCTGAGGAAATTATTCTCAGGGCCCAACCCCTACATCATCAATAAAGTTTGATAGGTTTTCAGTCAAAGAAATAGACCCTAGTGGTTACTTATTGGCTCAAAATGCAACTTCATATATATATTTTTTATTCCTTGGGCTGAATATGCAATGAGAGACTGGGCCCACCAGAGGATCCTTTAGTACTCAGTAAGGCCAGTCAGGATTTGTAATCACCTTACCCATCCCTTGCCGCTCCCATTTTGACACTTCCTGATGACTTGCTGGTATCTACTTCCTAGTCCCTGTCGATAATCAGGAAAAGACTGCTAAGGGAAGCACTGGCATTACCACATGTAAATCAGTGGTGGATTAAGTAGACCACAGGACCTGGGGTGTTCCCGAAACTTGGGTCTCCCTTTCCCAGTGGAACTCTTGTTTACATGGCTACATTGATTTCATGGAACCTCTTTGATTCAAATATTTAAAAGTATATTGCAAAAATATTCAAATCTATGTATTAACATTCACATTCTGCAGGATAAAAAGAGTTATGTTGAAGCATGAACATTGCTCAATGTATCTTAAAAAAAAAAGTGCCCACAGAATGTTGCAGGCTGAAGCATGTAAGGGATTCAAGGGAATACAGCCAACAATTCATAATTATGCAGGACCACACCTTACATTATTAAGCTTCATCAATGTAACTTGACAATTCAGTGTGGGAGCAGAGGAGTAAAGATCCTTAAACACCCACAAGGAATTAACATTATTCTTTATAGTCTGTATTTCCCTCGAAGGAAAAGGAGTAACCAAGTGTTGGCAAAACGAAGATGTAATTCCAAACCACCCATGTTGGCCAAATATCAATAGCTGAAAATCAGCTGAAATCTAAAAAATATACACGTGTGAAAACAAGTTCATTCCTGCACCATAATTTCCTTGGATCAGCCTAAATACCCTCAGAATGTTTTCACAGGTATTGCTTATGTAAGTTTGGATGCCTTTTCCAGCAGTTCACCGATTTAGGCTGTCTACCGCCATCACTGAATATTTCGATGTCTTGCTGATGAATGTTAAAGGGTTTCTGTCACCAGTTTTGGGCATATAAAACAGGATGACATTTGCAATGTGCAAATGTCACCTGATGCCCAAACTGGTGATCATTTTTTTACTGGTGCCCCCGTTTTTGAAATAAATCATCTTTTGTTGTATGCAAATGAAGCTTACTAGGTGCAAGGGGCGGTTACCTCGCACCTAGTAAGCTCCGTTTGCCCACCCGCGGTCACGCCTACCTTCACTTGATTGACAGGGCCAGGCAGCTTGTTGGATCCTCTGCCGGCCCTGTGCTCCATTCAAATCCCGCGCCTGCGCCCTGCGGAATAAAAGCGGCGCAGGCGCAGTGAGCGGCGCTGGCCGCCGGGCTCCCGGCTACCTCACTGCGCCTGCGCCGATGACGTCAGAGTACACATGACGTCATCGGCGCAGGCGCAGTGAGGTAGCCGGGAGCCCGGCGGCCAGCGCCGCTCACTGCGCCTGCGCCGCTTTTATCCGCAGGGCGCAGGCGCGGGATTTGAATGGAGCACAGGGCCGGCAGAGGATCCAACAAGCTGCCTGGCCCTGTCAATCAAGTGAAGGTAGGCGTGACCGCGGGGTGGGCAAACGGAGCTTACTAGGTGCGAGGTAACCGCCCCTTGCACCTAGTAAGCTTCATTTGCATACAACAAAAGATGATTTATTTCAAAAACGGGGGCACCAGTAAAAAAATGATCACCAGTTTGGGCATCAGGTGACATTTGCACATTGCAAATGTCATCCTGTTTTATATGCCCAAAACTGGTGACAGAAACCCTTTAACATTCTTGTTAAAATATGAAAACCACAGCATACAGTACCTAATACATCCCCAATACATCAATATATACAGTATAGGTAATCATTTGCGAGCTAAAAACATCAGTATCATCAATATCCCAGTTTTAGATATGTATTATTGTAGGTAAGAAATATTATCCAGTGTGTTTAGTTCCCAGAGCTATGCAAAAAGATTTTTCTACAATGTTGTATTCAGGCATAAAAAATGTCTTCCTGGGCAACCCCTATTCCTACTGTAAATGGGTATTGCAGTAAAAGGCAAAAGATCTCCCTTGATCTGCAAATGATTAAAAAAGGAGCTTATATTCTCCTTACCAATCCCCCACTGCTGCTGTTCTGACAATGCAGCGTTCCATTACTTGCCCTTGTTGTCACATAGCAGGAAATGTCAGGAAATACCGCTAAGGCAATCATTAACCATCCTCAGCCAGTGGTTGGTTTAGCAGTATTCCTAGCCATTTGCTGCCGTAACAAGACTGGAGCAAGAAGTGGACTGCATCGGCGGGGTCCCTGGCTCTACTGAAACAGCAGCAGAGGATTGGTGAGGAGTGTTAAACCTCTTATTTTTTTACAACCTTTCCCAGGCCAAGATTTTGCATTGTTCTGGACTACACCTTTACATCATTTTTATGTTTTCCATAACTGTCAACCATTGCTATTGTATGTCTCAGAGTTGCTGACTGACTTACTTTCCTTCATATAAATCATCTTCAATTAGGCTGAAACCAGCTTAGGTTTCTTAATGTGAAGCATCAGGAGACTAATACTGATAAAATAATGAGAACCTGTCACCTACTTCATACTGCCTTCTCCCCCTGCCCCCTTCTGCTGATTGACAGACTTCTTTCTATGCACAGTGGCAGGTGGGTAGAGGGAGCCAGAATCTCATGAATATGCCAGATTCTTGGCTTGGCCCATATCGCTCGCAGTGAACTTCAATGAATACATAGTAAATTTAGCCAAAGGAGAGCATATTCATACATAGCATCCACTGCTGAAATCAGGGTGTCTGTCACTACTGCATGCTTGCAGAAAAGATAGCATAAAGTAGGTGATAGACTTCCCTTTAATGATACATATTGATAGCAAATTAAAAATGTTCAAGATGGATTCAGGAGCTTTTTACAATTAATAAATACATGGAGGAAAAAAAAACATTATGTTTCAGTCCCTAGTTTCAAGGCCTTGAGTCTACTGAGAACGTGAAATCCAGTAATATAATGTCTTAAAGGGTTTCTGTCACCAGTTTTTTCGGTATGAATCAGGCTGACATTAGAGATGTGCTAATGTCACCTGATTCCAAATATATATCTGTTTTATTTACTGGTGCCCCCATTTTTATATAAAATGAACTTTTATTTTATGCTAATAAGGCTCCTAGGTGCAAGGGGCGTTACCTCTGCGCCTAGAGGCTCTGTTGATTGACAGGACCAGGCAGAGAAGAAACACTCCATTCACCATAGCTTTTAAGGACCTTCAATTATGTCATGACCATGTGATCAGTCACATGGTTAGGATCACACAAACAGCCTGTCTCCTCCTAAACCATGTGATTGATCACATGGTCATGACATCATTGAAGGTCCTTAAAAGCTATGGTGAATGGAGTGTTTCTTCTCTGCCTGGTCCTGTCAATCAACAGAGCCTCTAGGAGCAGGAGAGGTAACGCCCCTTGCACCTAGGAGCCTTATTAGCATAAAATAAAAGTTCATTTTATATAAAAATGGGGGCACCAGTAAATAAAACAGATATATATTTGGAATCAGGTGACATTAGCACATCTCTAATGTCAGCCTGATTCATACCGAAAAAACTGGTGACAGAAACCCTTTAAAGGGGTTCTCCGAGAATTAAGAAAATGAAAATACTTAAATATTACTTTATTATAAGCACATTGCCAAATACCTTTCATTAGTTATAGCGGCTCATTTTGTCTAGGGAGTAGAGATGAGCGAAGCGATTCGTCGATTCGTATCGAATCTTGGAAAATTTCAGCTGCGAAGCGAATCCGAATATTATGTGATTCGCTTCAGCTTTGTATGCATTTGCTACCTAGTTGTCCTATAAATTATACACTATTGCTACGTATAAGTTACTCTATACGCTGTTGGGGACGAATTAAATTCATTAGTGAACTTTTACTGTTAGTTCGTTTATCGTGCGCAAAAGCCCGGGAAGAAAGCGGTCACCTGACCTAGTGGGCAGGGCTTGCTCTGCTGCTCAGGCTCGGTAAGCCAGTGAAGCATCACTTCTGCTGCGACTGCTGAGACGAGCAGAAGCACTGTGTGTGAAGTTCTGAGACTCTGAGACCTGTTTTGTGAAAATTGGGGTGTAATTGCTCTGGGAATCCATATTACACATATCAGGGATACTGCAGGGCAAGTGCAGGGCCAGTTC